>JAJOOE010013638.1:0-15339 GCA_036250405.1 Solanum raphanifolium
TGATTGTATATATTAATGTAATTATATAGTGATATAAATTAGCATGATCATATACATTTGTTGTAGAATCATATGAATAAATATTGTGATAGAATAGCTGATTTGGAGGGATAGCAAGGCAGATTTAGAGGGATTCAATGGCAGATTTGTATAGATAGAATAGATGATCTTTAGGGATAGGAATGGCGGATCTTTAGGGATGTGTAATCTTTATTTTCTCTATATAATAGAAAGACTCTCTCACTTTGAGAGACATTCAGCTGAAAATTGACAAAACGGGGAGTACAACACACATAATAATATTTAGTAGCGAACTAACCGGTATTTTGCTCTTAGCACTTTTACGACCATGCACTCAATCTTGATTCCGTGAATATTTACAAGACCCAACCCTTTAGATCTTGTTTGAAGTGGCACTGCTTCAATATTCATATCAGTGGAATTAGTTACTATGTCCTCTCACCTCCGCTACTCTAGACATTTACTAATCCCTTCAAGAGTTTATCCAATCTTTTCTGGTAACAATTTGCATTATGGAGTTTGTCACTGATTCCTGTTATATCAGATATTTAACAATTCCTTGGCTCCTCACAGAATAATATGCATTACAGTCATTCTCTAGAAGAGCGATAAGTGCTTTAACAACACGAAGTACCTTGTTATTACCCATTGAACTTGTTATGTTAGAATGTAGACTACCTCAAATTTGTGTTCCCATAACGATCTGCTACTCAAATGGTCAAATAGGAAGTGATGATGTAATGAACTCGAATCCAACGATAACTCTAACTCGTTTCTCAACTATATTAATTAGGCTAAAGATCAATTACAATTCCACCAAGTAAATGCAACAACTCAAAAGGCAAATGCCCAAACAGAAATATTGAAAGTAAGAACTAGGATCGACTGAAGAAGGAGATGAGGAACTAGACATAGAGAAAGCAGGATGAGAGATATATACTTTGCCTAAGCATGATCATACTATGCATAAACCTATTTTGCTCTCACAAGTCTCTATTTATCAACCCGGATCCCACACATAGCCACTTAATCCGGTGTTGGGCTGCTTTGCCAATACTGGTCTAGGCCTATTCATAACAGATGACTATGCCAACTCCCAAAAGATGAATCTGACTGCATTAGTTTGACAATAAGTTTATACATTTGTGTTGACAGCTATGGCTAAAAGCCTAAAAAAATTTAAAGCCTCAATTGAGGAATGGAGCTAGTTACATGTTTGAAGAGATCTGTACATTCATTGAAGAATGGGCGTATTAGGAAACAAAATGAAAAAAAAAGTTTTATCTTCTTAGCTGCTTGAAGTACTTGAAATTGCGTGGTGCAGATATCTCAGAGTCTTTTGATGATTAAGGAATCCCATAAACCAGAACTCAAAATCATCCTCTGTAATTACTTGTATATACTTCTGTGATGGCTTTTCCCTATTTTCACTCTCTTTTGCTTTCATTGTCTTACTTATTGGGATCGATACCTGCAATTGTGAACCGGCTTATTAGATTATGCTTTACGTGGATACAAAATTAAGAGTTGGAAGAAAAACGGAGCAGAGTGGTACCTTATAGTAGATTCTGAGCAACTTTCCAGTTGGAGATAAGAGCTTTATTGATCTCTCACTGCAGAAAGCAATCTTATCGGTAGAGATGAAGAGAAGCCCTGCTATTGGACCAGCTGTAGTTGATAAATAGCATTGAGAAACATTCAATAACTCTTCATCATCTTTAACACTAAACTTCTGCTTGAATATTTTCTCCAACCCTCCTACTTGAAGAATTTTTGCTCCAAGGCTCAATTTTCCCTTCAAAGTTTCTGTTAGCTTCGGACTAAGGCTCACTGCAAAATTAAAGTTGAAAATTAAGGAGGCTCACTGCAACATTAAAGTTGAAAATTAAGGACTTTATAATCAGTACTTTATTTCATACATATTTATAGTGCTTATAGCACAAAATTTTGTACATCTTGGCTCTCTTTATCTGTTGATGTTTAGATTACCACCTGTGTTTGGCCATGATTTCACTTGCAAATACTGATGTCACTATTTGCAAGTTGATGTTTGGCGCCATATTTATAATATATTGAACTTCAGTATCTGAAATAGTGGTAAAATTATTTAAAAACTTGTTTTAGGAATTTTTCTAGTGGGATGATGGTTTTCATTCAGAATGCTTCAACCTTTACTTTTCGAAGTAAACTCATGTCCGCGCACAATTTCAACTTCGAAATACTAGTTTTAAACTTAAATAAAATATTGTCTTGGTAAATTTTCGATTGTTCTTTTTAAGTTTTTCATCATGAATATAAGTGCTCACCATGCTCGCGGATACCTTGTGCAAGACAGTCCATCCTTTTTCCAAGTTTGTTCATCTTTCTAATTACAGATTTTCCTGCATATTCAAGAATATTTGATTTTAATGATCTCTTCTTCGAGGGTCATTAATACTCTTTATAACTAATACAAGAACAAAATGATTATCCTTCGAGGTAAAATACTCACTTTGCTTTATTTTCGACAAGTGTTTTAGAGTTGCAGATGGAAGATGGTCTTGGCAAGCAGATAGAGACAGTAGTCTTTTTGGCTGCCGTTCAAATGAGTATACTGCTGAACTCATGGAAACACCAACCTCATTTCGACCAAGTAAGTTCTTCATTGTGACTTCTGATTTTGAAGAGAATTGCTATATTGTGAAGGTAACTGAGATATTATTATGTTTTTGTTGATGGTTTAAGAACATTCCTTGCAGCACTATATATATACACAGCAGTTTGGGAGAAGTGGATGAATCTTTTAACTACTAATTGGTGCATGAGTCAGCTATGGGTCATCTAAATAGAATATTTCTCAATTTGCTGCAAAGATTTTGAAAATGTCTTCTTTTAGGTGTCTTTTCAATTACAGTAAACTATGTCATTCTGCCTTATTTTACTATTAAGATTTATGTGCACATGTGGTGTTGTCAACTTTTGAGTTGGAAGATTTGCTTTCTGATGTAACCTGCTTTTACAAGTTGAGTAAAAGTAAGAGAAGCTTTTGGTGCATAGTAAAATTATCTCAAGTTAGCTTTATTAGTTTTGTATGATCTTGGTTGACAACATAATAACACGGGTTAATGACATTAAAGTTAAGTAGTGGTTGTTGATCATGAATGAGTCATCTATGAACTTTGATTTGTTGCTCAATAAATCAGGCAAAGGGGAAAAGTAGCCATTCAAATATTTCAACCTGTTACATAGGGCCAACTGTTCTAGATTATATTAATTTCACTTTTAACGCAGTTACCTTATCTGACCTTTTTTTTCATCTCATCATCTTGAGGTGTACAGGCAGGTTTTGTAGGCCATTTCTGAATTTAAGTGGAACATACCATACATGCATGACAAATGATATAATTTTTTTGAGTAATTTAACTTATCTTCTTCTACACCAACTGTTGCCTTTGAAAAATCATGAGAGAAATGTCAAGTATTTTTAGAAGGTAATTTAAGATAAAAAAGTGCTTGCATTTTCTGTTTAGAGAAATAGGAAACAACATTGAGAAAGAAAGAGTGCCTAGTATATTGCAAGCTATTTTACACGAACTTTCTAGAAAAGTCATTCTCTTAATAGACAAATGTGTGTTCAATTTAAGCCCTTCACATATTACCAACTTACTCAGAAGCCATTCATCTTGTGAGTTGACTAGAGGAGAAGTATAGGAATGGAAGAGGGACTTACATATGGTGTCTATTGACCTAGAAAAGGCATAAGACAAAAGTCCCGAGGGAAGTCATATGTTGATGTTTGGAGGCTAAAGGTGTCTTGGGGGCTTACATTAAGGCGATGAAGGACATGTATAATAGATCCAAGACTCGTGTAACATTCGGCAATTTGAAATAACTATGAAGAGGCTTAGAATTGGAAATAGTCATTTTTGGAAAGAATTTAAAAATCTGGAAAATTTGGTTAAGTATGGAAAAACAAATGAGCTTTTGGTCAACTTTGAACAGTCATAAATCCTAGCTCAGCATGAGTTAGGTGTAGTTCCAGTTATGTTTGCAAAGCTCGTGGAATGATCTTTCCAACGTCACCGAGTATGCTCGATTCTGAGTTCGTATGAGTGAGTTAGGCCCTTTGGAAGTTGGGCAGTTGGCAGGGAAGTCCGTCCGAAAATTTTAAGGGTATTTTGGTCTTTTTCCCAACCAATCCTTTTAGATATATTAAGGTGTTAGACTGATCTTAGATCAGATTTTTACCCTTTTAAAAGAGTGAGAGTAAGGGTTTGTGAGTGAAGAGAAGAAGAAGAGGAGAAAGAGAAGATCAAGCAAGGTTTCGTCAAAGATCGTTGTGGATATCGTCGGGGGTGATCCCTACTAGGTATGTGAGTTCATAGTGTTGGGATGGTTCTTTCCCCACACGCCAAACTCGTTTAATTTCAAGAAAAGGTTGATTATGTTTGTTGAAGTTGTTGGTTGTGTTGTTGATGTTGTTGATTGTGTTGTTGAAGTTCCTTGTTGATTTGGGACATGTTTCCGGTTGGGATTTTGAGTTGAAATCTATTGTATGTTGAGGGGTTTATGATTCTAAGTGTTTGGCGCTGGAACCTTTGAAGTTAAGAGGGTTTAGAGTTGGTAGCGTGAAGGAGAAAAGTCGGGCAGCTTGCATGAAGCAAGTCTGCGTCGCAGACTTGTTCCCTCTGTGAACAAAATCTGCTCCGCGTCGCGGACAGGACGCGGACTTCACTGTTTCAAAAAGTAATTTTCATATTTTTTCTTAAGTTTAGCTGTCCTAAATCATCCCTAAACATCATAAGGTCTTTCTAAACACAAATCATGAATCCTTGAATCCATAATTCAATTCAAGAAAGTTAGGATCAAAGTCAAGTGAAGTTAGAGTCAAGTCTAGAAGTTAAGAAGCAAGTCAAAGCAAGTCTTCAAAGTTTTTCAAGAGTTTTTATTGAACGTTTTAACTTCATTTTAAGGCTCAAGTTTCAAGTCAAGTAAAGAGTATTGAGTTTCAAGTTAAGCCAAGAGTAAAGAGTTGAGTTCATTTCACAAGTTATTAGGGAACTATGTATTCCCAAAGAAGTTTCTAAATATTTTTACAGTTGAGTAAGAGAGGAACATCAATTCCAAGTGAGCCTTTGGGCTAGATTTTTGAGCAATTATCTCAAACTAAAGAAAGATGTGTTTAAAACACTTATGAGCTAAAGTATTTTGGGAGTAGTATTGAGCACCGAATTGGGGACGCGAGTTCATATTAACTCAACTCTCCATAAGAACCATGTAGCCAAACATGAGAATTAATGGGTCATTCTTTTTAGATGATCACGTAAGATTAAGCTAGTGGATCCACTAAGTTAAGTAAGGTCCTTTATCACGGCAAGGTATAGGATGGTCCTTGGGCAACGTGAGGTAAAACGTTGTATCATCACTAGGGCTCATAGTGGTGGTTGTCGGTTAAAGAATCTCCCACTAAAGTTATATTACTTTTATATAAGTAAAGTTGAGTTTGTTATGGTTTTATCTTTAACGAACTAAGTTGTTTACACTGTTTTACAAGCTTTATATATATTGCATGTGTCTTATTGCTTTATATTGAGTTCGGTTATTCATGAGTCGAGCAGAACCAAGGTAAGAGTTCCTTTGTTTTCCTTCCAAGCTTGAGTTGTTGTTTAGCCTTCCATCTTGCATACTAATACATTCAATGTACTGATGCCAGTTTGCCTGCATCTTATGACGATGCAGACACAGGTATCCCGGATCAGCATACAGCACGCCGTTGATCCAGCTGAGCACTCCAGAGTCAGTGGTGATCCTCCTTGCTTTCTGGAGGACTCGGTTATTTTGTTCTCTTAATTTTGCTTTATTAGGATGTTGCGGGGTCTGTCCCAACATCCACCTCAGTATTTTAGAGGCTTCATAGACAGTCAGTCAGTTAGTATTGAGTCTCTCATCTATGTATATATGTAAATATTCTATTTTGAGACTTGAGTTGCCTTTTTGGCCAGATTTTTATCTGTTAAGTTGTTTTTATGTCCTTGCATTGCATGGAGTTATTCTGTTGAGTTAGGTTTCCGCTGAGTTAAGAAAGTCAGGCCAAGGGTTCGCTTGGTGGCCAGCAATGGTCTTCGAGTGCCGGCCACGTCCAGGGTGTAGGCTCGGGGCGTGACAACCTTGGTATCAGAGCACAGAGTTCAAGAGTCCTAGGGAGTCTATGAAGCCGTGTCTGTAGAGTCCTAGTTATCGGTGTGAAGCGCGCCACATCTATAATTGGGAGGCTGCAACACTTAGAAAGATTTCTCATTTCTTTCACACTCATCTCGTGCGTTAGAGTTGATCTCTAAAAAGTTTCTTTCTAATTCGTGCTTGCGCGTTTTTTCAGATAATCATGCCTCCACGAAGAGTTGGTAGAGGGCCTCTTCCTAGACGTTATGTTGAGGAGCAAGAGTTACCTTATGCACCTGGAGTGCAACATTAAGGGGAAGTTTCTAATGCCGAGTTCAGAGAGGCAATTAGAATTCTGAGTCAAGCTGTAACTAATCAGATTGGTCAGCAAAGGGGAGCTCGACATGAAGGAGCTGACACTTCAAGGATTCGTGAGTTCTTGGGGATGAATCCTCCGAGTTTCATGGGTTCGAGTATTACTGAGGATCCAGAGAACTTCATTGAGGAATTGAAGAAAATTTTCTATGTGATGCATGTGGCAGATACTGAACGAGTTGAACTAGCTGCGTATCAACTGAAGGATTTTGCTAGAACTTGGTTCGACCAGTGGAAAGGGAACAGAGCTGAGAATGCACCACCTGCAAATTGGGCCTGTTTTGAAGAAGCTTTCTTGGGGCGTTTCTTTCCTCGAGAATTGAAAGAGGCTAAGGTACATGAGTTCCTCACACTTAAGCAGGATTCTTTGAGTGTTCAAGAGTACAGTCTGAAGTTCACACAGCTATCCTGCTATGTTCTAGAGATGGTCGCGGACATGAGGAGTAGAATGAGTTTGTTTGTTGCTCGGCTGTCGAGTAAGGAAGGTAGGCCTGCAATGCTTATCGGGGACATAGACATATCAAGGTTGATGGTCTATGTGCAGCAGGTTGAGGAAGAGAAGTTGAGGGACAGAGAAGAGTTCAGAAATAAGAGAACTAAGACTGGTAATGAGTCCGGGCAGCAGAAAGGGAATGCAAATCGTCTGTCCTTCCAACAAAGGCAAAAGGGACCTGCTCCATCATCTGCTAGAGCACCTGCACCCAGATACAGAGGGGAATATAATGGTCAGAATTCGAAGGACTTCAAGAATAGGCCAGCACAGTCCTCAGGTAGTGTGGCACAAGGAGGTAGTTTGTTTCCTGCTTGTGTTAGGTGTGGTAGAACCCACCCCGGTAAATGTCGTGATGGCCAGACAGGTTGTTTTAAGTGTGGGCAAGAGGGTTACTTCATGAAGGAGTGCCCTAAGAACGTGCAAGGTAGTGGAAATCTGGGCAATAAGGCCCAATCTTCATCAGTTTCTCCCCCAGACAGGACGGCACCTAGAGGAGCTACTTCTAGTACCGGCGAAAGAGCAAACCGCCTCTATGCAATCACCAGTCGCCATGAGCAAGAGAATTCTCCAAATGTTGTCACTGGTATGATCAAAGTATTTTAGAGGCTTCATAGACAGTCAGTCAGTTAGTATTGAGTCTCTCATCTATGTATATATGTAAATATTCTATTTTGAGACTCGAGTTGCCTTTTTGGCCAGATTTTTATCAGTTAAGTTATTTTTATGTCCTTGCATTGCAAGAAGTTATTCTATTGAGTTAGGTTTCCGCTGAGTTAAGAAAGCCAGGCCAAGGGTTCGCTTGGGGGCCTGCAATGGTCTTCGAGTGTCGGCCACGTCCAGGGTGTAGGCTCGGGGCGTGACAACTCGGGTAAGAAAAGTGGGATACATGTCGCTTAAAGTTGAGTTTCCAAGCTTTTATTGGATATCCTGTCAAAGGGAGGTGGTAGCTAACAGATGTCCCCGGAGACAAGCAGAAGTAACGTTTGGGGATTTGAGGTTCAGGAGAGCTTTCCAAGATTGGGAGGTGAATGAGTTTGAAAGGATGCTACAGTTACTCCGTCAGCATTGTGAGGCAGTTGACAGAACCAATTCGATAAGATGGAGGTTGGGAAACAATGGTGTTTTTCCTAACAAGTCTTCGGCGAGAAGATTTTAGTGAGGGTTGAGGAGGGTTTTCCTGTTAAGTCTATTCAGATTCCCAAGGTTCCGAGGAAGGTGTGCTTTTTCACTTGGTTAGCTGCTAGACGGGTGATCTTGACGACAAAGAACCTTAGGAAAACAAAAGTTATTTGCATCAGCTGGTATTACTAATGCGAGGAGATGGGACGAAGACGTAGATGATCTTCTGCTACATTGTAGCTTGACCATGAGACCATGGTGGGACATGTTAAGCTGATTTGTAATGTCATGGGCAATGCCGAGAACTGTGAAAGAACTGCTGTTTTACTGGAAAGCTGGAAGAAGCAGGAGAAAATGCAGGGCCTAGAATGTTGTTCCTAGGGCATTGATGTGGATCGTCTGAGAGAGAAATTTGAGGTATTTCAAAGGGGTAGAATTGAGTTTTTGGCAGTTGAAGAGTAGTCTCCAATCCCTTATTTGTTTTTGGTGCACCAGTGTAGTTACGGGTTGTATAGAGGATTGGGTGTCCTTTGTAAAGAACCATATCTTTGTGTAGGTCCTTTACTGGTTGGTATACCTCTTGAATATGGCCTTTTTTGGCCTTGTTAATAATGAAAATATTTACTTGATAAAATAAAATAAATGAAATTTATATCAAATCACAAGGTTCTCATGATCTCAAAGTGATTGATTAGATTCTATATAAAGGAGCAAAAAAGATTTATCCCCCAATTCAACTACCCATCCAAGAGCATTTGGATTTAGAACACATTCCTCTTCGTATTTTTCTATGGACTGTCTATACCTAAAGGAGGATAATCTCTCCCCTTGGGGAGAACTTGCCATAACATTTTGAATATGTTTTTCGAGGAGCATTACGATCTGCTAGGAAGTGATGACAATGCCAAGTCCCAAAAGTTGAATTAGCTTTCTGACTGCATTACCTTTACAATATGCCTATACATTCGTGTTAACAGCTACGGCTCAAAGACTAAGAAACCTAAAATCTCCTTTGAACAATGGAGCTAATTACAAGTTTGAAGAGATCTGTACATTCATTTTCCATCAACATTTTACATTGATGAATGGGTGTAATAAGAAAAAAAAATGAAAAAAGAACTAAAATATGTTGTCTTCTTAGCTGCTTGAAGTACTTGAAATTGCCTGGTGCAGATATCTCAGAGTCTTTTGATGATTAAGGAATCCCATAAACCAGAACTCAAAATCATCCTCTGTGATTACTTGTATATACTTCTGTGATGGTTTTTCCCTATTTTCACTCTCTTTTGCTTTCATTGTCTTACTTATTGGGATCGATACCTGCAATTGTGAACCAGCTTATTAGATTATGCTTTACATGGATACAAATTAAGAGTTGGAAGAAAAATGGAGCAGACTGGTACCTTATAGTAGATTCTAAGCAACTTTCCAGTTGGAGATAAGAACTTTATTGATCTCTCACTGCAGAAAGCAGTCTTATCGGTAGAGATGAAGAGAAGGCCTGCTATTGGACCAGCTGTAGTTGATAAATAGCATTGAGAAACATTCAATAGGTCTTCATCATCTTTAACACTAAACATCTGCTTGAATGTTTTCTCCAACCCTCCTACTTGAAGAATTTTTGCTCCAAGGCTCAATTTTCCCCTCACAGTTTCCGTTAGCTTCGGACCAAGGCTCACTGCACAATTAAAGTTGAAAATTAAGGTCTTTACAATCAGTACTTTCTGTCATACATATTAATAGTGCTTATTGCACAAAATTTTGTACATCTTGGCTCCCTTTATCTGTTGTTGTTTAGATTGCCACTTGTGTTTGGCCCTGATTTCACTTGCAAATACTGATGTCATTATTTGCAAGTTTATGTTTGGCGCCATATTTATAAATATTGAACTTCAATATTTGAAGTAGTGGTGAAATTAATAAAAAAACTTGTGTAAGGAGTTTTTCTAGTGGGATGATGGTTTTCATTCACAATACTTCAACTTTTTTCATTTCCTCCCGATGTCCGTACACAATTTCAACTTCGAAATACTAATTTTCGACTTAAACAAATGATTGTCTCTGTAAAATTTTTATTGTTCTTTTTAAGTCTTCATCATGAATATAAGTGCTCACCATGCTCGCGGATACCTTGTGCAAGACAGTCCATCCTTTCTCCAAGTTTGTTCATCTTACTAATTACAGATTTTCCTGCATATTCAAGAATATTTAATTTTAATGATCTCTTCTTAGAGGGTCATTAATACTCTTTATAACTAATAAAAGAACAAGTCAATTATTCTTCGAGGGAAAATACTCACTTTGCTTTATTTTAGGCAAGTGTTTTGAAGTTGCAGATGGAAGATGGTCTTGGCAGGCAGATAGAGACAGTAGTCTTTTTTGCTGCCGTTCAAATGAGCATACTGCTGAACTCATGGGAACACCAACCTCATTTCCACTGAGGAAGTTCTTCATTGTGACTTCTGATTTTGAAGAGATTTGTTATATTGTGAAGGTAACTGAGATATTATTATGTTTTTGGTTGATGGTTTAAGAACATTCCTTGCAGCAGTATATATATACACAGCAGTTTGGGACAAGTTGATGAATCTTTTAACTACTAGTGATGCATGAGTCAGCTAGGGTCATCAAAGTTGAATATTTCTCAATTTGCTGCAAAGGTTTTTAAAATGTCTTATTTTATCTGTCCTTTTAATTACTGTGTCTTATTTTATTATCAAGATTTGTGTGCACATGTGGTGTTGTCTACTTTTGAGTTGGAATATTTGCTTTCTGATGTAAGCTGCTTTTACAAGTTGAGTAAAAGTAAGAGAAGGCTTTTGGTGCATAGTAATATTATCTCAAGTTAGTTTAATTAGTCTTGTATGATCAAGTTTGACAATATAATGACATGGATTTATATATGACATTAAAGTTAAGTACTGGTTGTTGATCATGAATGAGTCATCCATGAACTTTAATTTGTTGCCCAATAAATCAGGCAAGAGGGAAAAAGTAGCCATTCAAATATTTCAACTTGTTACCTTATCTCACCTTTTGTGTCAACTCATCTTGAGGTGTAAAGGCAGGATTTGTAGGCCATTTCTGACTTTATGTGGAACATACCATACATGCAAATGATATAAATTTTTTATAATTGATTTAACTTATTTTCTTCTTGACCAACCTTTGCCTTAGAAAAATCAAGAGAGAAATGTCAAGTATTTTTAGAAGGTAATTTAAGAACAAAAAGTGATTGTATTTTCTGTTAGAAAAATAGGAAACAACATTGAAAAAGAAAGAGTGCCTAGTATATTGCAAGCTATCTTATGCTAACTTTTCGGAGAAGTCAATCTTCTTCTCAGACAGATGTGTGTTCAATTTAAGCCCTCCAAATATTACAAACTTACTCATCAGAAAACATTTATCTTGTGAGTTGATTGGTGGAGAAGTACAGAGAATGGTAAAGGGACTTACATATGGTGTCTACTGACTTAGAAAAGACAGAAGATAAAGTCTCGAGGGAAGTCCTATCTAGATGTTGGGAGGCCAAAATTGTACTAGTGGCTTACATTAGGGTTATGAAGGACATAAATAACAGAGCCAAGACTCGGGTAAGAACAGTGGGAGCAGACTCAGAGCACTTTCTAGTCAAGATGGCGTTGCACCAGGAATCAACACTTAACTCGTTTCTATTTTCCTTGGTGATTGATGAATTGATGCAGCATATTCATGGTGAGGTGTGATGATGTATATTATTGGGATTGATGAGACTCGTGGCCGAGTAAACATTTGGTTGGAGGTGTAGAGACAAACTCTGGAGTCTAAGGGTTCCATGTTGAGTTGAAACAAAATAGAATATTTGGGGTGCGAATTCAGTGATGCGGCGCATGAGGCAAGCACATAACTGAGGCTTGATATACAGGCTATCCCCAAGAGAGAGAAATCTTAAGTATTTTGGGTCTTTTATCTATGGAAATGGGGAGATCGACAATGATGTCACACATTATATTGTTGCGATGGGGAAAAATATCGAGGCTTGCCTCCAGAGTCTTGTGTGATGAAAAGGTACTATCAAAACTTAAAGGTAAGTTCTATAGAGTGGTGGTTAGACTGACTTTGTTGTATGAATAGCGTTTTGGTCAGTCAAAACCTCTCATGCTAAGAAGTTGCAAGTTGTGAAAATGAGAATGTTGAGATGGATGTGTGAGCATACTATGAGCGATAAATTAGGAATGAGGATATCAGGGACAAGGTGGGAGTGGCCTCAATGCTGAAGAAGATGAGGGAAGCAAGACTAAGATAGTTAGGACATGTGAAAAGGAGATGTGTATATTCCCAGTGAAGAGGTGTGAGAATTTGGATATAGTGGGTTCGAGGAGAGGCAGAGGTAGACCAAAGAAGTATTGGGGAGAGGTGATCAGATAGGACATTGTGCAACTTTGATGTGCCGCGAAATCGAGGTACATTTGATGCTTAATAGCTATGAACTAATACTGGAATTAAGTGAAATTTTGGATTATTTGATAGGTTTGTTAAATGTGTAGGCAGAAATCTGGGACATAAAGAAAAGAAGAAAAAGAAGCAGAACTGATGCCGACCAAGTGAAGTTCACGGCCAACTTCACGGACCGTTAACTTCATTACAGTCCGTGGTTGACCTCATGAAAGTGAGGCAGTGGCTGGGCCTTGAGAAGATGAAGAACAAGAATAACCAAGTGAAGACCACGGAGGGTTATACGGGCCGTAATCATCACCACGGACCGTGGTACCTGCCGTGAAGCTGAACCAGTATGAAAGAAAGAAAAAAGTGAATGAAGGGGGTTTCCCAAGTGAAGCCCACGGGCGGCTTCACGGGCCGTGGTCCTCACTACGGACCGTGGTAGCTCTCGTGGTGCATTTTCAAGTGACCAAGTTTGAAAACCCACTTTTGAGAAGTCCAAGGCAAGACCACGGAGGGATTCACGAACCGTGAATCGCTTGACGGGTCGTGGTAGTGGCCGTGAAAAGGCCCGACAACTCAGTCCTAATCGAATTAGGACTGATTTTAAACATTCTATTTTTGAATTACTTTAGGTCGTTTTTGAAAGGGGAGAATCATTATTCATGATCTTACGTTTCACGACTAAGAAGAGGTATTACTTTTAACTTCAGATTATTTTTTATCAGTTTGAAGTTTGGAATTCGGTTATCAGATTATCAAATGGTTGTTGATTTACCAATTATTTTCGTAAGTATTTCTTAACATGTTTTCATTATCTAGTACTGATTCTTTACGTGAAAACATGCGTGGCTAAATATCACGACTGGGTGTGTGAGATCTATGACGACATTCTAATTGCTATTCCGTAAAATGAGTAAAAGGCAATCTTTGTTTACAACTTGTAGTTTACAGCTTTCATTATCATTTTAGTCTATTGAGTGCACGCTTTAGACAGGCCTGTATCTGGTGTTTGTTCGAGAGAAAATCATCAGTTAGGAAAAAGCTAAACTAAGTTAGCGAATTGGAGTTAAAGATGGAGTTCGAGAGAAGAGATCTTTAACACCATATCAAATTAAGCGAAGTCCAATATCGATAACACTTTAAGTTCGAGAGAATTAGAGTGAATATTATCTGATTAGGCTGAGAAGCATTAGATTTGTAACATCCGGCAATTTGAAATAACTATGAAGAAGCTTAAAAATTGGAAATAGTCATTTTTGGAAAGAATTCAAATCTGGAAATTTAGCCAAGTATGGAAAAAAACAAAATGAGTTTTTGGTCAATTTCAGACAGTCATAACTCCTAGCTCAGGATGATTTAGGTGTATTTCCAGTTATGTTTAGAAAGCTCTTGGAGTGATCTTTCTAACGCCGCCGAGTTTGCTCGATTCCGAGTTCGTATGAGTGAGTTATGCCCTTTGGAAGTTGGGATGTTGGCACAGGGAAGTTCATCCGAATTTGTAAGGGTATTTTGGTCTTTTCCCTAACCTTTTCTTTTGGTTAGATTAAGGGTCTAGACTGATTTTAAATCAGTTTTCCCTTTTAAAAAGTGAGGGTTAGGGCTTTGAGAGAGAAGAGGAGAAGAAGAGGAGAAGGAAAAGAAGAAGCAAGGTTCGTAGAGATCGTCGTGGATTTCGTCGGGGGTGATCCCTATTAAGGTATGTGAGCTCATAGTGTTGGGTTGGTTCATTCCCCCACACGCCAAACTCGTTTAATTCCGAGAAAAGATTGGTTGTGTTTGTTGAAGTTTGTGGTTGTCTTTGTAGAAGTTGTGGTTGTGTTGTTGAAGTTTCTTGTTGGTTTGGTGCATGTTTCCGGTTGTGATTTCGAGTTGAATCCATTGTATATTAAGAGGTTTTATGATTCTAAGTGTTTGGGGCTGGAACCTTTGAAGTTAAGAAGGTTTAGAGTTGGAAAAACAAATGAGAAAAGTCGGATTTTCGGGGGAAAAGGCTGGGGCGTCGCGCCAGCCAGCGCGCCCCAACAGGGGTTCTGAAGTTCCACCCTTGGGGCCGCGAGCCCAGCAGGCCCCTCTGAAGTCTGAAGGCTGGCGCCCCGCGCCTCTCAGAGCGCCAAAGACGCCAATCCTTCCCATTCCTTCCCCACTTTTTCATACATGTTCCTTGGTAATGTACCTATGTTTTATAGTCGTTTTCAACACTCTAAGGTACATCTAAACATCACGAACTCACCCATAAACATGAGATCATTACCCTTGAATCCATAATTCAATTCTAGGAAAGTTAGGATCAAAGTCAAGTGAAGTTAGAGTCAAGCTTAGAAGTTAAGAAGTAAGTCAAAGCAAGTCTTTCAAGTTTTTCAAGAGTCTTTATTGAATGTTTTAACTTCATTTTTAGGCTCAAGTTTCAAGTTAAGTAAAGAGTATAGAGTTTCAAGTTAAGTAAAGAGTATAGAGTCAAGTTCATTTCTCAAAAGTTATTAGGGAACTAAGTATTCCCAAAGAAGTTTATAAATGTTTTCACATTTAAGATGAGAGGAAACTGAGATTTCCAAAAGAGTTTTGAGCAGTTTGAGTACTATCTCTTTTAAAACAAATGAGGTTTGCGAAAGAGTTTCTAAAACATGATTAGTATGACAACCGAGTATGTCATCAATGTTTAAACAGTATGGTCTATAGATATACCATCAATGTTTATGCAGTATGACTTCCCGAGTCATCAATGATCATATTAAAATATGGTTTTGATATGTTCTTTTTAGAAAGAGTTTTCA
>JAJOOE010013639.1:0-11230 GCA_036250405.1 Solanum raphanifolium
GATTGTAAGCCTGGTAAAAAGGGTATGGTTAGGAGTAGTCCTGAACATGTTGGTGAAAGATTAGGCTCTGATGGTGATGCTATAAGTGTGTTTACATCGTCGAATATTTGGATTGATCATTGCTATCTTGCTCGTGCAACGGATGGTCTACTCGATGTTATTCATGCTTCAACTGCAGTAACCATTTCCAACAATTACTTCACTGAGCATGACAAAGTAAGTCATGTAGTTGTCAATGGATTCGAGTCAAAACTATATTATAGTTGAAACATGTAGTGATGTTTTAGTTCTGACTATAAACCAAATTTCCAGGTTATGTTATTGGGACACAATGATGAATATACTGCGGACAGAAACATGAAAGTCACAGTAGTTTACAACCATTTTGGCCGCGAATTAGTTCAAAGAATGCCAAGGTACATAATCAAGATTGATCAAAATAATTGAACAAGTACTCAACATATCAAACATTTGACAATTTTTTTTCCTTACAGGGTTAGGCATGGGTATGCTCATGTGGCCAACAACTATTATGATCAATGGTTAATGTATGCCATTGGTGGGAGTGCAGATCCAACAATATTCAGTGAAGGAAATTATTTCATTGCTCCTGACAAAGCTTACAACAAAGAGGTATACTAACATCAAACTACTTGTTCTGAAATTGGAAATCACAAAAAAAAACAACTTATACTAATGTCATCGCCATCGTTGAGTTACAGGTCACCAAGAGGGAGACTGAAGACAAAGGATGGAAAAGTTGGAAATGGAGGTCCTCCAATGATATGTTGATGAATGGAGCTTATTTTCTTCCATCTGGATATGGAAGTATTGCTCCAAAATACACAAGAGGACAATCGTTCATTGTTGCTCACGGAGCATTTACTCCCTCTTTAACTTCCAATGCTGGTCCTCTTCAATGTGTTGTCAATGAACCTTGCTAAATGCTGATAGAAAACTTCCTTCTTTACTTTTCCTATCATCAGCATGCCCTGTTATCTTTGGCAGCATTTTTTAATGCTTCAACGTGTTTAATTTATCCTTCGCGCATACCATGGTTAGTAAGTTCAAGAAAGATTCAGGCTTTTGGAGTTAAAAGTCTTTTTGAGAAATGAAAGAAGTTGTATTCCTTATAATAGTTTATACACAGTTTGTTCTGTTTAGAAATGACAATGAATTTTCGAAGGGTATAATATAACGTAAATTCTATTGTTTGTTGAATTGTATATGCTTCTATCATGATCAATATCTCTGTTAGCAAAGAGTACTAGTTGAAACAGAACTTTATGCTAAAAACTAGACATCAGAGATATTCAAATAAATGAACAAAAAACAAAAGGCCTCACAAGGTGCAGTGGTTCTCTAAGACATTCCTTACTCCACATACAAGCAATGCCAAAACATGCTAAGAGAAAAAGTTGATTCCATAAACTTACAAACAGAACCAATTGAAGTGCAAGAATAAGCTAAGCTGTATAAAAAAGTAAAAGATAGAAGGGGGGAAAACAAGTCGAAGAATGGTAAAGAGAAGTGGAAAAAAAAGGAAGAAATAGAGCAATTTTTTAGTTTACTTCAAAAGAAGATCTCAGAAGAGTCTATTCTCATTGGTTTGAACTCCATGAGTTACCGGTGCTTTTGCTCTGAGTTTCTTCAAGTACCATACACCAGCTCCTATTCCAAATGCCCCTGCTACTGAAACTGCAGTTGCTGTCCCTGCAGCAATTCAAATAGTTAAGTTATACAATTGAAAGCTCTTAATATATCAATCAGCCAATGTGAAGAATTGATTGATAAAATTTACCTGCTACAACTCCTCTTCTGTGAGAGCTCGTACGATCTGCAAATCATTAAAAACAAATCAACTTAAGCTGCATATACTTCATTTAATAAGATTTGATAAATTAACTTACTCTAACATGTTAAATTATACTGAGTGCATATAACTTAATTCCTTCCTACGTACCATTACAGTAAGTAGTACTGTTCCCTTTGTCACACAGGCACAAGAAATCCTGTGTTTCTATATCAAAACCACAAGTTCCTCCTCCCTTAACAGTATCTTGACACTGCAAGCATCGCGTAGTCACTGGAATATCAAAATCAACTCTAATCCCATACTCAGGAGCCTGATCAAACGCGGGGGTTGAACCAAGATTCCTCCAATACACACTAGTATAGCTTGCACAATGCTTCAACATCAGCCTCAAAGATTCAGTAGCTTTGGGATAGTAAGAACAACAAGAGCTACTCCTCAAAGCAGTAGGACATTCAGGCATGTGCCTACAAAGATAACTCGAACTATCACAAGTTGAATCACACTGATCAGGGAAACGCTCGCAGAACATTGGTTTTGGCTCAACTAACACATCACTTTCACTACAATTAAAGAACAAGTAGTCATTTTCAGAGGACAAAGTGAAATGTGTGCTAGTGTCTAGACTAAAAGGCCTGGTAGGTCGAAAATTGTCACCATCTAGACAATTCCACATTAAGGGGTCGGTCACAAGAATATGTGGATCGATATAACTTAAATTTCTAACAGGATATCTACCAGAAGGGGTTCTAAGTTGAAGCTGACCACCAGTGCATACAAGAATGTGTCGATAAAATGGACTTCCACAGCCATCATCAATGCCAAAAGGATACTGAATTGGGATATCGCCACACGAATTTCTACAAATGCTTGATTGAGCTTCTGTTATGCTCAGAAATTGAAGTATAAGGAAAATAATAAAGATGGACAAAGTTGTTATGCAATTGTTTGCTAATGAAATGGCCATGTGAGATTTGCTTGAAGATTTTAACATTGATTTTCTCTACCAAGATTTTGTATAGTTAAGGAAAACTGTAGCATTAGGAAAGTGTTTATGATGATTAAGGAGAATCTTTGCTGTTGGTTTTTGCTTTATATACCTTTCACTTTTTTTTCTCTTTTTCTTTTCAGAAGTTCTCATTTTGTAAATGCTTTTGCTTTACTTAACTTTAAATTTTTAAAAGAAACGAAACATGTTTTTGGTTGGCACTAATATTAGTTCCATAATGAAGATTAGCTGCACATTACTTTTCTTAGCTAATGAACAAACTTAGCATACTATTTCAGTATTTGCAAAATACAGGTCGAAAAAAAGAGGATGAATCGAAATATCGGAGCCAAAATTAAGAGTTTGGGGTTCTAAATCAATTTGTTTGGGGGTTCACAAGTTAATATACATAAATTTTTATAATTTTCTAATGCAAATATAGAGTCTACGAAAAAGCTAGTGGGTTCGTTCGAACTCATGAACCCCACCTAGCTCCGCCTCTGGCTACGTGTCAAGAGTAAATACAGAAACGAAACCTGTAATTGGAGCAAAGGTGTAATTGCATTATAAATAAGGTCTCAATTGAATAGATCGAACAAGTTTGAATTAGCTTAACGTGAAACTTATTAAACTAAACGCTTCGGGAAAACAATAAAGAGAGTACATTTCTTGCAACTACTTGTTTAGCTATTTAATTTTGAGTTTTAAGTGAAGTATTGAAATATTGTTTTGAATGTGTACTTAAAGTGGAATACTGATTTTAGTCATCATTTCTTCCTTTTCCAGGTGAATTTTTTGTTCAAAAACATTTTTTCTATAAAAATAATAATTAATAAATAATAAATACAATTATCATCATCATAATTCATATCATATCATATATTACTATAAGTAGGAACAAAAAAAGTTAAAAGTTGAATTACGATTTTACCCCTACTAAAAATTAAAATGTTATAAAAATATTTAATTATTTTTAAATATTAAATTGTATTATTTTAATAAAAATGTTAATGACTTTTGCACTTTCTTAGATTAATTCCTAACTATATTAAATTGTATCGTTTTAATAAAAATGTTAATGACTTTTACACTTCCTTAGATTAATTTCTAACTAAAATATTTAATTTAATAATATTTATCATCTATAATCTATATGTATATTTAATTTAATCATCATCATCATATATCATAAATATGTATGTATATATATATACACACACAAAATCATTTTTTCTTATAAAAAACTAATTAATTAAATATTAAATGTTTCTAAAAAAAATTAAATGACCATTTTTCATTCACTAAATTAACATTGTTCCTCTAATGACTTATGCTTCAAAACTAAATTATTACGCAATCATTAACGTTTCAATGCACAAAAAAATAATAACAGATCTTTTTTACGAATTTCAAAGGTTATTTTGAAATTTATGGTTCATGTATTAGCAAAAAATCATGTTATCCAAGAAAAATTATTGATATTCTCATTCATTTATATCATGATTTGCACTTATCCCTACATTTGTCATCTATAAATATGGAAAATATTGGACTAAACAACATTATGTGATTCAAGGAATAGGCAAGCTAAGATTTGGGGGATCAACTTCTTTAGGGATGCACAAAGCATTATTTTTGCTCTTTTTTTTAGAAGAACAAAGATGAATGATCTTCAAGAAGGATGTGTTTTTTTTAGTGCATAGTTTCCTTCTTTGAATGTGAAATAAAGGGTCATGCATCGAAATATAAGTTCATGACTCTTTACTAATATATTTGTGTGATGTAATTTGTAAAAAAAACTAATTATAATTTACTTGATCTTTTTAACGATTAAATTATTGTACTATATTAATTGATAATAAAAATTATTTAATTTGTTCTTACGATTTTATTAATTACTTATTTATGTTTATTTTTTGTAAGGGGTGTGTAAGATAGAATATAAAAAAACTTCATTTTTTAATCAATTTTTTTCTAAAGGGGTGTACAAGATTGAAACACGATGAATGATTTGAAATGGATAATGTAACATATGACTAAATTATTAATAACTTCTTTAATTTACGGAAGAAATAATGATATAAATGTTTATATATCCTTATTTGTTTATCCCTTTGTCTCACTTTGAGAAAGGCAAATTTAATGTTTCAATTTGTGATACCGTTTCATATTTTAAGTTGTCGCTCCATTGATGCTATGTTTCTGTATTCTAAGCTAATTTTTGAAAAAATTAATTTGGTAGGATCCAATACTTGATATGATCCCTTAATAATAAATAATAATAAAAAATTAAAATTGATTATTAATTGTAGCCTTCATTTTATTTTAATTAACTTTAAGAAGTGGCTATCAAATTCTTTTCATTTTTATTTTTCTTCTTTTCTCTGAACGTTGTCTTGTAGGTAATTAACATATAGGATAAGAATATGAATATATTAATTTGTGTTTATAATTATAGAATTTTAAAGTACAAAATATTATTATCTTTTATTTCATTTGGAGAAGAGATACTTTATTGTCATATTTTAATTTGTTATTGATATCCAAGAGTAGATTTCAAATATTTAAACTATTTTTTGTTTGAAAATGAATGATATTCATGTAATTTAATTATAAAATTATTTTTGATACAATGATAATTTAAAACAATTCATGTCAATTAAGATGGATACACGTGCAATGCATGTGTCCAGAAACTAGTTATTACATAAGGAGGTGAGGGAAGAGGAAAGGGAAGAAAAATTTCAAGGTGAGGAGTCGAACCTTCCCAACAGTAAAAGTTCATATTCCCAATATCCCTTTATTCAATCACACTTTGATAACACTTCCACGGACTTTTTTTTCAACTTCAATTTTCAATTTTCAATTATTCAAACTCCTACCTAAACTTGTTTTACATTTTTTAAAAACATTATTCAACTATATATTATCCATTTTATTGTCTCTCACAAAGAAAAGAAAAAGATTCTCGCTTTTTTGCACATTGAACGAACTTTTGACGAAATGTTTCTTTGAATTAATGTTTTCATGTTTTGAGATTAAAGTGGATGTCCAATCTTTGGTACTTTTTGTATTTTCGCAAGAAGAAGAACAATTGTTTCTTCTTCTCGTTCTGCGATTTGTCACCTTCTTCTTGTCGAATCAAATGTCTATCTTTCAATTTTATAAATTAAATAAAACCAAATAAAAAAGTAAATAACTATCATATAGGCCTCAACAAAATAATAAACAGTTCACATTTCTTCGCTTCAAAATTAAACTAAGATTTCAATGTGAACATTAATTTTTTTTTTAAAATTGCACGATTTTCTCTTCAAATCAAATGGACTAGTCTTCGCAATCGAACTTATGGATCCAAACTGCAGTTGGCAAATGTATAATGGACTCTCCAATATTTATCCAAAAGGGAAGTGTATGATTGGGCTTCAATTACGTCTCTTGGATCTTCGTTGTCGAAACTGATTTTTTTCACAAGCCCATATCCAACTTCATTGGTTATATTGTGTGAAATCAAGCAATATCATCCTAGTAATGATGTTGGGTTTTTTTCCTCTTAAAGGATAATTACGCTCCTAAACACTTTAACCCACTAGTTTATAAAAATATGTTCAAAGTATTTAAATTGCATAGATTTAGATATTTTATACTAAATTTACATATTTATACACAATATC
Organism: Solanum raphanifolium; assembly: GCA_036250405.1. Lineage (NCBI taxonomy): Eukaryota > Viridiplantae > Streptophyta > Magnoliopsida > Solanales > Solanaceae > Solanum > Solanum raphanifolium. The sequence goes on from JAJOOE010013639.1 coordinate 6,476, forward strand.
TACACCCATAGTGTATATGAAATAGTAGTATGTATATTTCAATTATATTGATAAACTAGTTAATCAGACAGTATATATTCGTAATTTTCCCTTTCTCTAACTCACCATCAGTACTAGTATATTAGTAATTAACCTTTGTGGTGTTGCAAAATGCTAATTTAATGATAATACGAAATCCGTACAAACAATTCACCGCTAACTCGCTAAGACTAGAAACTTTTCACTTGCATGACCAACTAGTGAGAAATTAGATTGAAATGATAATACAAATTCATATTAATTTTCAAAATAAAAGTATAGTCTTGATCAATGTAATATATTTTGGAAATGTTTTCATCAATGAAATCATCTTCTAGTGTTTGACAATTCTAATTTATTTAAGCATCTCATCAAATGAGAAAATGACTACGTAATTGATGGGGGCAAGTCTCTATAATTAACTCTCTCAATTTAAGTTACTTGTTTCAATTACTATCAATCTTTGTTTATCAAAACGATCGAAAAAACACCATCCGTGTTCCATACACCAATTTTTTTTATATTAATACAAGTTGCCTCTACCTAAATTATAACCAATTAAATTTTGATAAAGATTGATTATTTTTCTCATGCCCTCAATATTTTATGAATAAAAATATTTTTTCAGAAAATGCATTGAACATATCACACCTAAAACAAACCCTAGAAAAGCATGATCAATTACCGAAAGTATTACTAGGCCTAAGCTGGTCCTAATTGTAGTTGTGGTTAATTACGAAGTCATTTGCATTTTTGCCCCTATTTTGTAATTGTTTTTAACTGTCTTTCATAATAAATATATTTTTTGGGTATAAGTTTATATTTTCATGTCATTCTATCTCACAAGTTATGTCCGGATATGACTTCAGTTTCTAAAAAACTTATCATCCACTAGACATAAGTTTGATTGTTAAACTGAAAAATTAAAGGTCAGTCCATTTGAAGAGCAAAAATTAAAGATCAACCTAGCTATTTGAAAGACAAAACATGCAATTTTCTAAATTACTCCCACAATTTCATTTTATTTTCCTCATGTATTGATTTGACACCCCCTTAAGAGTATTTATTAGGGATTCATTTTACTCAATTGATCTTATAAGTTGTGTTTTAAAAATTTAAATTTAACTATTACTATTTTATGTGGTTATTTAACTATAAGAATAGTACTTATTGAAATAATGCTTATTTTTTCAAAAAAAATATATGAAAGAATATAACGAAAAATTTATATAAGAGCCAAGTAAATTAAACGGTGGGGTAATTAATTAATTGCTCCATACTTTATAATTAAAGAGAAGAGTCATGACTAGAAAAAGATTGCCAAAACTAGCTAGGGTTTCAAAAAAGTTAATTGGTCCCCATCTAGAACTAGCACAACTTGAAATTTCTTTGTCTAGAAGGATGCTTTGAATCAAAAAAGAAACTAGTTTGAAAATAATGAAAAGTTATAAAGGATTTGGTCCCAAATCAAAATCAAAAGTTGAAAGAAAGAAAGAAAAAGCTCCTCCCTATAACACTTCTTCCAAATAATACTACTTAATTCACTCTCAAAAAAAAAAAAACATCCTTCTCAATGCATTCAAAGACGAAGAAAAAAAAAAGGGTAAAATAAAGGAAGGAAGAAAATAGTGTGAAAAGTATCTTTGTTTAGCTTTAATTTCTCCGTAGGGTGCACGTAAATTAGCTCGTGTAAAGGGATTATTCATTAAATGTCTTATAAGTCTATGATTTTTCTTTGATTTAGACTTGTTGGTCCAATCTACTCCATGAGGCAGCTTGCCAAATTTCAACTTTACAACTTTCTTTTTTTCTTTTAAATTACCACTCAAATTAATATACCATGTATGCCCACGGGTACTTATAATAATCTAATTGTTTAGAGAAATTTTATTATAAGAAAAAAATCCTCACCAAACATGAAAGAATACTTTGTATTATGAGTGTTTGGACCGTGTTTCATGACACTTCTCAAAATTCTATAGAAAATTGTTAGTAGAAAAGCAAAAAAACTACAGGCATATGTTTACTTTAATTGAGAAACCTCAAATCTATGTTCTTCTTTTTTATGCTTGAGACCTTTCTAGATTACCTTGGAAACCCCTTTTCAACATCTCAAAACTCTTTATTTTACCGTTAACTAAATACTCCCCACCGTTTAATTGTACTTATCTACTATACTAAAAATAATTTTTCAGATTTACTCATAACTTTAACCTATCAAGAAAGAGTTTTGGTATGTTTGAGCCTCATGTATAGCTCAAACCATCTAACTTAAATAGTTTACATTAGACGAAATAAAATGAGTCTAGTTGATAAATAAGCGGCTAGTTAAATTATCTTCTTCATGTACCTATCTTATTGAAAGTCACATCCTATATATGCCTTAATTAGTCATCCAAAGACTAAAGTCTACAAGTCTCTAGGAATTAAATCACATCAAAGATAGCGTAAAGTATCCACTATCCACCATATATATATATTCACTTATCAACTTTAATTTCACTCGTGCTCAATAATTAATTAATATATAGAGAGAGAGCTAGTGTTCAAAACTTATTTTTCACCAACCTACTCCTCTTTTACTAAAAACGAACCTAATATCTATATATAATTTATTATTATTATTATTATTATTTTATTTTATTTTTTTGATGAAATTTAGATTTTTATTGATACGAAAACAAAGTATTTGGGCCTATTACCCAAATCCAGCAAACGAAAGGAAACAAAATAAAAAGATAGCAAAATAGGGCAGGCCCATTTCCGACAAGTTCTCTATCAACCTAATATCTATATAATGCATGCATGATATCACTCTGTTGACAAAAAGTATTCTTGAGTATCTTTTTTAAATGAATTTAGGCTATACACACTTAATAGTTTAATTTTATTTTACATTATTCACGGGGAGGCTTTAGAGGGTTAATTATTTATAAAAATTTAATTGTAAACACAGTTATTTATATGGCATTTACTTGAGATTACTTATAAAATTTATAAACTTTAAATTTTGAAATTTGTGTTTTATTTTAGTTGTAACTTAATCTGTAATAGCAATTCAGTTACCATTCATACTAGTTAGGTTTAATATTTATTTGGAGTGAAAAAATTATGATATGAAAACATGAGTTGTCCAATCCATTCAATTTTGGGTAAATCATTAGCCCGCTTATTTATTGTTCGTTCTTCTTTATTTGTTCCTTTTTAACTCGCTCATTTCTGTCATCTAAAATTTGTGTGAATATTTTAACTAAATATGTAACCCGAAATGGCTTATTAGAGATATTTTGAAGATATCTCTCTTTTTAGTTGAGTTAACGGTGTAAATATAAGTTTTGAAAATCTCTATCCGAGTAAGAGCAACATCAGCAAACAACTGAATAGATAATACTCCTGTAGACTTCGTACAGTTGAAATTTCAATAGTTTATCAAAAAAAATATGTCTTTTACATATTTCATGTTATTAGTTTCGGTGGTTTAATGTATTTTTTACATAGTTTTCAAATATATAAATCTAATTTCAAAATACTTAAAACTTCTATAATCAAATTTACAATTAAAATTTAGAAATTTGAATCTCAAAATTGCAGTTGTGCCGCATAAATTAAAGCGGAGGAAGTAATTTTCTTTTGTCCATATACCAAAATGTTGATGGAGCTTAGACTAACAACTTTAAGAGACTAATAAAACACCTATTAGCACAGCATATATACTGGTTTTCTAGTAAGAAGCTAGTCATGCCCCCCTTGCCTTCATGCTATATGAGAGCTTAATTTATCCTATTGATCATTATTTTTATTTGGTAAAGTTAGTTGAACGTCAATTTGACATTAATGTTTAAAATCACGCAGGAACACACTTTTAACTTCTTCTTTTTTCTTTTTTCTTTTTTTTGGTTATTTTAACACTCTCAACTTTCTCTTTCTTATTTTATAACGAAGACAGAATATATAGATAGACACTTAAATTTAGTCTTTAATGTCACTTTGGCACCTCAATTTTCATTGTGACAAAAATATCTAGATGGTTACAATGAAAGTTGGGGTGCCAAATTGACAATGAAAATTATGTTTAAGCGTCTATTTGTGTATTCTACCTTTGACTAAACTAGACAACTTGTGCATTACGTACCCAAGCAAGAGGGGGATTAACGCAATCTATGTTATTAACATCAACTATATGACTTGTGATTTCAAAATCTTCAATAGTTGATAATCAGATAACGTCTTTTAAACGTTATTTTCTCAGAAATTACAAAGACGACAAAATATGTTCTTATAATTATTATTTTTAATAATCATATTAAGTAAGACAAAGGCAAGTCATATATATACTGATACAAATAGAAGAAATTAAAAATGCACACTTAGCCACATATTTAGCACTAACTTCAACTATGTCACTCTCTCGTGATGGGCAAAGTCTAAGCTTCGACTCTTTGTTTATTAGGATAACATTTCTTAAACGTCATTGATATTAATTTGAACATTATACCAAAACGTACTGTAATCATTTTCTCTTTGTCTTTTTTCATCTAATTAAATTTAATTAAGTAAGCTACCTTAAATTATTCACTTAAGTCACAAAAGAGTACGTGGATTACTTGTAGAATTTGAGAAGTATTAACAAAATAAAATTAGTCGTCAAAATTAGCTGGAAACGTTGAAAAAAGAAAGACGAGCTTGTTTAATTTCAATTTTCACATACTATTACCATTCAACGGCAACTCGAAAATA
>JAJOOE010013640.1:0-23212 GCA_036250405.1 Solanum raphanifolium
TCTCAGCCCCAACTCAAGCACAGTCCGATAAATAACAGGAAATTGAGATTGCAACCTTACCTCATGGACGTAGTCGTCGCCCATATACTTTGGTTCGCGCTGACACTCAAACCATTCCGAACCATACCGCTCCACTGCCTTTTTCCCAAATTTCTGGATTGGTTCCCAATTTTTGGACCCGAATGCTTCACCCTTCCTACTCCGCTTAGAACCCACCACACTCTTTACTTTTGGTGCCATTATAACCTGATGAAGAAGAATAAAATTGAGAAAAAGAGAAAAAAAAAATGAAATTAGATGGGGGGTGTTCGGATTAGGCAATGGGTGAGGGGGAAGATGGAAATTTTTGTTGGAGGAAGAGAGAAGTGTGGAAAAGTAGTGTTGGAGTTGTGGGTGTTGAGGTTTTATAGTGGGTGGTAGGGAAGAAGAAAGGTTGGTGGTGTTAATTGAGGTTTTTAAAGATGAAAGGTGAGAAGAAGAAGAACAGTTGGAGAGAATTTAGGGGGGTTGGGCGGTTTTTAGGAGAATGGGGAAAGAATTTAGAGTTTTAGGGATTTAAGGGGAGTGGGTCAGGTTTTATCCGGGTATAAACTCGAATTTTAAAAAAAACGGGAGTGTGGTGCTTTGGAGGGGCAATGCGTAGCTCAGTGCGCCCTAACTTACTCTCTGAATCGCGGAGTCTAGTGCGGCGCGGCGCTCAATGCGGCCCCAACATGCTCTCTGAATCTTTATGCCAGGCGCGGCGCGCCAGCCAGTGTGCCTGGCTTCAGTGATTTCAAACTTTATTTTATTTTTCGTTTCGTTTTTCACTATTACAAGCTAAGTTACAAATAATGAAAAATCCTATTTAACTAAAACTAAGAACTAAAAGAACTTCCTAGATTCAACGAATTTAAACTATGCTAAAACAATAAAAAGCAAAATTTCAAACACGAACTATCTATCTATTATATATTGTTCATGGGTTGCCTCGCATGTAGCGCATGATTTAACGTCGTGGCACGACGCAACTTGGATCATTCACCATTAAGCTCAAGAGCCTCCCGATCACGATCCGAATTCACACCAAAGTAGTGTTTCACCCTTTGCCCATTTACCAAGAACATAGGGCCAGTCTCGCTTTTAAGTTCAACAGCCCCATGTTGTGTCATTCTTACTACTTCGAAAGGACCACTCCATTTAGACCTTAGTTTTCCAGGGAGTAACCTCAATTTAGAGTTAAAGAGTAGTACCTTTTCTCCGGGATTGAAGGTACGAGCTACTATGTGCTTGTCATGCCACATCTTTGTCTTTTCTTTGTATAGCTTGGCATTCTCATACACGTGGAGCCTAAACTCCTCAAGTTCATGCAACTGATTCACTCTCTTTTTACTGGCTAGCTCAAGGTCCAAATTCAACCATTTGATTGCCCAATAAGCTTGATGTTCTAATTCTGCCGAAAGATGACCCTATTGGTGTCTTGTACACAGTCTTATATGCCCACAATGCATCATCCAACTTCTCAGATCAATCTTTCCTCTGCGCATTCACCGTTTTCTGCAAAATTTGTTTCACTTCTCTGTTCGAAACCTCCACTTGGCCACTCGTTTGAGGATGGTAAGTTGTAGCAACCTTGTGATGAATTCCATACTTAGTAAGAAGATTCGTAACTAGATGGTTAATGAAATGCTTACCTCCATCGGTTATGATTGCCCGTGGAGTGCCAAAACGAGTGAAGATGTGTTTCTTGATGAAATTTATCACAACCCTTGAATCATTCAAAGGAAGAGCGACAGCCTCAACCCATTTACTCACATAATCGACAGCCACAAGAATGTATTAGTTTCCTCTAGATGGTGGGAAGGGATCCATGAAGGCAATACCCTACACATCAAAGATTTCCACCTCAAAAATGTTACTTAGCGGTATTTCATGTCTTCTTGAAATAGTACCCAACCTTTGGCATTTATCACAACCCTTCACAAAAGCAATAGAATCTTTAAATAACGAGGGCCAAAAGAAACCAGATTGTAGTACCTTATGAGCAGTGCGGTCTCCTCCATGGTGACCTCCATATGGGCTAGCATGACAACTTTCGAGCACTTTGTGAACCTCAAACTCTGGAATGCATCTTCTCACTACCCGGTCTACACATTGCTTGAATAAGAATGGTTCATCCCAGATATAGAATTTGGCATTATGATTGAGCTTTTTCTTTTGTTGGGTGGTTGCACCCGGAGGATAATCACCACTTACTATTAAATTCACAATGTCTGCATACCATGACACTTGAGAGATATTTAATGCCATAAATTGTTCATCCGAAAACTCTTCCCGAATTTGCTCGCCTTATTCACATATGAAAAATCCTCCAACCTAGATAAGTGATATGCTATTTGATTCTCAGTACCTTTCCTATCTTTGATCTCAAGGTCAAATTCTTGGAGAAGCAATATCCATTGAATCAGCCTTGGTTTAGCATCCTTCTTGTTGAATAGATACCTAATAGTTGCATGGTTAGTAAAAACAATCACTTTAGTACCTACCAAATACGATCTGAACTTGTCGAAGGTGAACACTAGAGCCATCATCTCATTCTCAGTCACTGTGTAATTAGCTTGTGTAGAGTCAAGGGTCTTACTTGCATAATAGATCAAGTGAAACACTTTATTCTTTCTTTGTCCCAACATTGCACCCACTGCTACGTCGCTTGCATCACACATGAGTTCAAATGGTGATTCCCAATCAGGAGCAATTAAGATGGGAGCCTCAATTAAGTTCCTCTTCAACATCTCAAAAGCTTTCAAGCACATTTCATCAAAATCAAACTTCACCTTCTTCTCTAAAAGACCGCACATAGGTCTTGCAATCTTGGAAAAATCCTTGATGAATCGCCTGTAAAATCCTGCATGACCAAGAAAACTACGCACCCCTTTTACAGAAATGGGAGGGGGCAATTTTTCAATAACTTCTACCTTGGCCTTATCAACCTCCAAACCAGATTTGGACACCTTGTGTCCCAACACTATCCCCTCTCTTACCAAAAAATGACACTTTTCCCAGTTTAGAACTAAGTTAGTGTCTTCACATCTAGCAAGTACTTTATTAAGATTTCGGAGACATACCTCAAAAGACTTCCCAAAGATGGAGAAATCATCCATGAACACCTCTACAAAGTCTTCCACCATATCATGAAACATGGCCATCATACACCTTTGAAAAGTTGTCGGTGCATTGCAAAGTCCGAATGGCATGCGTTTGAAAGCATAGGTACCATAAGGACAAGTGAACGTGGTCTTTTCCTGATCCTCGGGTGTAATCAAGATCTAGTTGTAACCGGAATACCCATCTAAGAAACTATAGTACTCTTGCCCTGCTAGTCCATCAAGCATTTGATCAATGAAGGGAACGTGGTAGTGATCTTTCCGGGTAGCATCATTTAGTTTCCGGTAATCCATACAAATTCTCCACCCGGTCACTGTTCTAGTAGGAATCAACTTATTCTTTTCGTTCCTCACCACAATCATACCTCCCTTCTTAGGAACACATTGCACCGGACTTACCTATTTACTATCAGAGACCAGGTAAACAATTCCAGCATCTAGCCACTTTATTACTTCCTTTCTCATCACTTCTTTCATCAAATGATTTAGTCGACGTTGATGTTGTGCACTTGGTTTATGATCCTCTTCCATGTAGATTTTGTGCATACATAACGCCGGACTAATCCTATGATTATCAGTCATCTGCCATCCAATAGCTTTTTTTCTCCGCTTTAGAATCCTCAATGCCGCTCAACCTGTATTTCAAACAACTCTGCAGAAAGTATAACATGCAAAGTTTCATTAGTACCCAAAAATGCATACCTGAGGTGAGCTGGTAGTGTTTTCAGTTCCAGCTTTGGGGCTTCCTCAATGGAGGGTTTGGGTGGTGGTCCTATCTCACACTCTAATAGTTCAACTCTCCGCTTGTGAAGCTCCACAAGTACCAGATTCAGACATATTTCTATCTCTTGAGCCTTAGTGCCTTCATCTCTCTTATGAACTATTAACACTCTTTCTAAGAGATCTTCGGGCACAACTAACTGTGAATACTATGCGATCAACCACAGTAATAACAGACAACTCTTCATAAATAAAAGGCAATTTTAGAGCGCGGTAAACATCAAATACCTCTACCTTATCATGTGCCCTCATGGTTAATTGACCAACTACTACATCAATCAATGCCCTACCCGTGGCCAAGAAAGGACGTCCCAAAATGATTAGAACTTTAGGATCTGGTTCAAAGTCTAAGACCACAAAATCTACCGGAAAAATCAATGAACCTACTTGCACTAACATATCTTCTACCACCCCCTCTGGCCTAGCAATGGATCTATCAGCAAGTTGGAGAATAACAGTGGTTCGTTTTGGACCACCTAACCCAAGCTTTAGATACAAAGATAAGGGCATCAAATTTATACTTGCCCCCAAATCACACAACCCCCGGGCATGAACACTTTGCCCAATTGTAATTTGCACAGTAAAACTACCTGGATCTTTTAACTTTTTGGGCAGTCTATTTTGGATCCTTGAGCTGCACTCCTCAGTAAATGCTACAGTTTCATATTCTGTGAGCCTCCTTTTGCTAGCCACAATGTCCTTCACGTATTTAGCATACTTCGGGATACCCTGCAAAATGTCAACCAAAGGTAGATTAATGTGAACCTGTTTAAGGAAAGATAAACTTACCGAAACATTCATCTTCATTCTACTTTTTCATCCTTTGTGAAAATGAAGGTGGTAATTTCTTTTGAGGAACGGGTACCTCAACATTGGAGCTTTTTACTACCTCTTCCATCTATTTTTTTTGTTACTTACCTTTGTGTCTCTCTTATTTGGAGCTAGTTCCTCTAATTGCAGCCCACTACTAGTACTTACCGCATGCAATTGCTTTGGATTGGGCTCAGTATCACCGGGCAGCCCACCTTGGGGACGCAAGTTCAAAGAATTAGCCACTTGCGTAACTTGTTTCTCTAAACTCATTTGGGACATCTGGATGTTTCTAATGTACTCATCCTGCTTATCTATTCTAGCATTTAATTTGGTCCCTATTTCAGTCATGATCTTTTGGAGTAACTCTTCATTGGTCATCCCCCCTTTTGGTGCACTAGGATTTGAGCCTTGGCTAGGATTGTAGTATTGTTGCTCAGCCCCTTAAGAACGGTATTGGTTAACCCCTTGCGCCTGATTTTGGTTTTGGTTACCATCCCATGAGAAGTTAGGATGGTTCTTCCAACTAGGGTTGTAAGTATTACCATAATTTTGTTGCACTCCACCCCTTTGCGCATTACGCACATAGTTTACGGAATTCGAGTTTGCCTCACATTACTCGGTTTCCTAAGTTCCACTACCACATACCTCACACCAATTTGCTGCATATTGTACCACGTTTACCGGTACCTGATTTAGATCCATTTGTTTAAAATGTAAGGCCATGTTATGTTGCATTGCATCTAATTTGGCATTTATGGCAGTAGCTTGGTCTATATCTAAGATCCCTGCAGCCTTTTGGGTTGGGGTTCTAGACATTTCCCCCTCATACCCTTGGTTCCCTTAAGAAAGTTTATCGAGTAAGGTGAAGAACTCTTCACTTGTTATGGATAGGGCCTGTCCACCTGCTGCACTATTAAGAAAAGCACGAGCATTATAGTCTAAACCCTCAAAGAAAGTGTGAGCAAGTACCTCATTGGTTTGCATGTGGTGTGGGAAAGCATTCAACATTTGTTTGAAACGCACCCATGCTTGGTACATGTCCTCCCCTTGCTTTTGAACAAAGTTTATTATCTCACCCCTCAGCTTAGCGGTTCTCTTTGATGGGAAAAATCGACTCAGGAACTTTTTTGCTAGATCATCCCAAGTAGTGATGGAGTTTGGTGGCTCAGAGTCTAACCAACGCCTTGCAGCTCCTAACAATGAGCATGGGAACAAAGTCAACCTTATATAGTCTGATGAGACTCTAATTGGAATGTATGTATTGGTAATGTCTATGAAAGTCCTAAGATGGATTTGAGGATCCTCATGGGGGAGACCAGTGAATTGCCCATTAGAATGGAGGATCTGTACCATGCTCTCTTTTAGTTCAATATACCCCCCGGTGGAGGTTTCCTAATACTAGATGCCAAATTGGCTGTGAGTAAGACTGCCACATCACGTACAGGCCTTGCTGGGATGACAGGAATGACAGGGGGTATACCTTGGTTATTCCCATTGCCTCCGTTATTCGGGTTTTCTTGGTTGTTCACATTTTTCAGGTTATTTACGTTGTCTTGATTATCATCCCTGATGTTGCCCGGAAGACCTAAACCCAACTCACCTCGTCCTTGCTCCATACTGTTTCTTTTTCTACGCTTTCGTAGAACTCGTTCGGGTTCGTTGTATGGTTCGACAAGTTCTTGTTTCCTAGCCAGACCTAAAAGTCAAGTGCCTGCAATAACAAGCTAAGATCAAGTAATTAATATCTGAAAGTTTTAATTGTAGACTAAAGAAGATCTAATATAAATCAATTTCTAAGTCCCCAGCAGCACGCCAAAAACTTGTTGCTCCCAATTGCACACGCAAGTGTACGCGGTCGCGCAAGTAATATAGATTCTTTAAGAAACGAGTTATCGTTCCCAAGGGAATTATGATCAATTTATATTTAACACTTAATTCTACAAATAAAAGTAAAAGTAACCTTTTCAAGAGTTGATGATTGATTGTTAACTACTACTAATTATGAACTAACTAAACGTAACTAAATGAGAACGACTTTAAGATGATGTTTCAAGCAAGTAAAGGACAATTCCAGGGCTGCAACATGCAATGAATCTCATGTATTATATTATTGGCTTAGAACGAATTTCAGTTGTCAAGTTACTGGTTTATAGGGTTAATTGTATGAGTCGGGCTACACACCTCTAGTCGCCTATTCCAGTTAGCTATCTAACTACATCGTTGAGCGGGGATAAATAGACTAACTGGCGAGCATTTATATTTCATCCTATTTCGTAACCAAGCAAGTTGTTCGTCCCGACGTCACTCCTAAACACAAATCACCTCAATCCAATGGGTCGATCGAGCTCTCTATATTCTCTGGTCTATCTAATCCCTCCTCTCTCGATTTTAAGATTAGACAAATATATTTATCTCATGGTGATCAAGCACAAAATACTAAAACAAGAATATATAAGTAACTTATAATGACAACCAAGAATTAATTCATAAAACCTTTAATAATCAACAATCCATTCGTAGCTACAGCCCCAGAACTAGGGCGTTTAGCCACTCATACTATTAGAAAAACACAAAATACAATTGTTCATGCGATTTCCGAAAAATAGAAGAGTTTAGAAGATCAAAACCTATTACAAAAGAAGAACCTTTCTCTTGCACACCAAAATAATGTCAACCCCCTACAATAGAACCCAAGGGGTCTATTTATAAGTTTAGGAAAATTGGAGACAAAATCTACTTCAACTAGGAAACCTTTTTAACACACCTTAAGCTTGAAAAATCGAGATTCCCTTGGCGTGTCGCGCCTCCTATCCCCCCACGAACATGCTCCAGCTGTATCAATGTTAGTGTGCCGTGCCTCTCAGGGCGCCTGAGAAAGGCCCCATAATGTTGGGCCTTGGCGCGTCGCGCCTTTCAGCGCGCCTGAGAAAGCTCTCTGAATGTTGGCCCTTGGCGCCTCACGCCTAGCAGTGCTCCTGGCCCTGGGGCCTTCATCCTTATCCATTTTTCATGCTCTTTTGCATCTCTTTTCTTCAAGTTGACTCCAATTCTCTTGAGAGTTCCTGAAACAACTAATCATGTGTGTAAGGGCACAATCATCACAAGTTACACCAAGAATTAAGCTAATGACTAGAGATCATTCTTCAATCTAATTGATTCATGGGCAAATATTGACAACTTAGGAATATAAATATGCCTAAGATCAGCACCCACTGAATTTATAGAAGTACGAAGTTAGAAGTAATTTAGAATTGAGGAATCTGTTAGCATCGCGATCCTAACGAAATAGAAACATGGTTGAAAAAAGAATTTAATAACCACATATTTATATAATTATACCACGTATATTCTATAGATAGAAAATTGCAGAACAAATATTACCAAAACTTTGAAATATAAAATGAAAAGAAAAGTCCTTTGAAATTTTTGATGGTTGTGGCTCGTTCATGGCTACAATTTACATCAAGGACCTAATTTAAATAGCAACACATCAGGGACCTAATTTAAATAGCAACAGATTGGATAGAAAATTGATCCAAAAAGTATCTTAAGCACGTTTTAATGTACAAAACTTAACACAAACACCAATTGTAGTTTCTACTAGGTGAAAAGAAATAAATTCAAAAATATTATATATAAAAGATAAAAAGTTGCATCTATGCATAATGTTAACTGACCAATCTATTTTCAAATATAGTTTTGCATATTCAATCTCCAAAAACAAAAAAAATTATCTAGCTGCAACTAGTAAAAGTCATATTATAGTAGTGCTATTATGAAAGGATGCATAGCCTTTTCTGTTGAAATAGAACAAAGAGGGAGAATGGAAGTTCTAGAATAAAAATTCTTTTATCAGGAGGTCCTAATATTAGCACACCTCCAACCTATATAGTTAAGACTCAATAATTAGATATATATTAATAAAAGGGAATTAGATGTAAATTACAGTATAAACACAACACCAATAAGATAAGAATGTAAACCTTTATATTCTAAACTAGTGTATTCTCATGGCCAGCAAAACCTTATCATCTGTACAATTAGGTAGTACTCCAATCACCAAATATTTTTTAAACTACAAATGACAAACTAAATACCTGCTAAAAAGATTGACACACTTGTTTTTTTTTTTATATCCGAGAAATCCGTCTGTGACCCGCCATTTGGACCAATCACATCCTTCTAAACTTGGTGGATAATGGGCCCGCCCCTCTACCCTTCTCCACTTAAATACCGGACTTCACTTTACATGGTGTGGGGCTTGAACCTGCGACCTAAGCCACAAATCCTCCACCTTTTGCCACTTGAGCTAGGCCTTGGGGGCTGAAAACACTTGTTATTATAAGAGAAACAAAGTGAGAAAAGGGCATTTAGGTCTTATGTAATATTACTTACAAAATGATACAAACAGAATATTATGTGGTATATGAAAGCAAAAAATAGGACAAAGTATATGAGTGCAGGATCTTTTAAATTCCAGCCAAACATCTAACAAACAATGGTTAAGATAAGAATTTGCTTCTTTTTTTTTTTACAGTTTTATTTTTAACACAAGAGAGCGAACGGTGAGTGATCAAATATGGTACTAACATACTATGTAAGTAGTATCTCAATATTGAACTCACCACTACATAAAAATGAAGATTTATTACAAGGTTAGTAAAAGCTGACCAAATATTATTGCATTCCACCAATCCTTCATAGCTTTGTAAAATCAAGCAATATCTTGATGAAATCTAATTTTGAGGACAAAATAACTGGCCAAAATCATAGAGAAGAAATGAGAGTTTAACACCATGTATGTTGTTGTAGGTTCCTTTGTTATATAGCTCCAGGTCAAATGAAAATCTTAGCTTGAACTTTGTTCTCCAATGACCCTTTTATATCAATTTCTTCAACATTATCAAAAGGATGACAAACAAAGTTTCTATTTGGTTATATACTATGTTTATACAACGAAAGTGAATGAGAAGATTGATATCTATAACTTTTTCGTGGTTCTTACCCATTCAAATGTCATTGCTGATTTAAGTAATGTGCAAAGATTACCAGGGTCTTGCATCAAATAGTAGCCGTGTGTTTAATGATTTTGATATTTACAATGATTGACTTAAGATAATATATCACTAGTTAAAGCATAAATAAAATGTAATATAGTATTCTTCAACTGTATCTAACAACTACAAGGAAAAAAAAAATTCGCACGGTAAAGAAATTAAGACAACCTTTATTGAAGGAAGATTACTTGTCATTTATCTTATTGTAAATATGATTCCTTATCATAATTTGTCAAGTTCTAGTTTTTCCTGTATTAACGAAGATTTGTAGTAGGTGAGGATAAGGAAAAAAACTCATTTTAACATTAGTAACTATTCAAAAGTTTAATGAAGATCTAAGTAGCATTCACACTTGATATTAGCAGTCTTAGTTACAGTGAATATTCTGAGTAGGCAAAAAGTAAAGATTCAAAGCTAACACAAAACATGGTCTAGATTACCTAGATTTTATCTAGAATTATAATTCAATAAGCATTCAGGAACCATGTACTACGTTCTTCTTTTGGATTTCATAATCAGAGACATCTGCTTTCCAAACTAACATCAAAAAGCTTTTGAGAGTCTCATTATCAGCTTTTTCTACAGACAAAAGCAGATCATTATCTGTGAATTCATTGGAAACTCCTTTAATATGAGTATTTCTCTCTTGTCACATAAATAGGCACTCATGGAAAAAAAAACCCACACTTATGTTTCCTTTGAAGACTATATGACATAAAGATTTAGGACTACTGTACTTTGTAATGTTAATATTCTAGAATGCAACAAGTCTAATTAATTCAAGGACTCTAGATCAGAAAATTTTAAATACTGATATCATTAAACAAATGCCACTTAATAACTAATCATTATTATACTCACTCTCAAAAACTATACCCCATGGGAACATATGGTTCACTTTAAGAAGAGTTTGTATTATAACCTCTCATTTTATTGTACCTTCTATACACACCAAAGTCATGACGAAAGTGAGTGCCGATTGTTAGTGGTAAAGAGTTCAGCAAAAAATCAAAAAAGACATCGAAAGTTGGAACTGATGTAGAAAAATATCAAGATAATGTGAGGAAGCTATTTGATGAATAGCGAACTGGTAATGAAATCACAACAAATTGGTAGTAATGGGGTGCGGGGTTGGCTTTTTATGGATCATCAAGCTAATTAGTTAGTGTAACAAAATTCTCGACAATAAATAGATTGTGTGACAACTAAGAAAAATGGAAATTTGGTGATTAGAGATGTCAATTAATCTGATTGTGCAACAGTTTTAGCTATTGATACTTATACCACTTGTGTGCAGTCTGGGAATTATTAATTTTGTCTAGTCCTAACGACTATATTGAAAAGAAACTAAAGAAATGAATAAAGACGGGTATTGAGCAACATGCGGCTACATATTGCGGACTAGCTGAACACTTCGTTGCCAATGTGATCGCTCCTAGTTCTAGCAAGCAAAGGAATTTTTTGCAGGAACCAACTGCTGGAGACAGAGGTTCTACATGGCATGGTGATGCAAGTACGTTAGTGATCCAAGATAGTGAAAAGTGTGTGCAGCATATTTGCGATTCAAGGTCTTTGTTTGATGCAAGACAAGTTAATCATGAACAGCAATTAAGGAGTTTTTTGCTGGATTGGGTGTTGATGTATAAGGGGATGTTATAACTCTAAAACCAGCTGATTTGGCTATTACTGAAGCACCAGAGTCAGCTATTAATAAATCCGCACATGTTATTGATAGGCAAGTGTGAAGTACAGGTCAAACATCAAGGGTGCAACTTATTAATATGGATATGGATCAAGGTTTTACTGGTGAAAAAGATGCTGCTGGCCAAGATACTTTGTCAATTGTTGTGGCTATTGATCAACAAAATTAATAGTCTAAATTCTAACTGATTAGAGTTATGCATTAGTATGTAGGGATTAGTCATGAGTGAATTTATGAATTAATATTATACATGAATAACTTATTTTCTATCGACCTACAAAACATTGCATAAGTTATACGAAAAATAATACATGGATAACTTTTTCTTCCAGCTACCAAACGATCCCTAAGAATGCACAGCCTGACCAAAAACTTAATGAGCAAAATGAGAAGGATGTAGACCATGATATTTGACTCAGATCAGAAAGCCTGGAACAAATAAATTGTTTCATCAACAAGTTCCTTCTCATTTTTTTTAATTAATTAAGAAATTCTCCACTATATATTATATGCAAGTACCATAACTCATACCCTCAAAACTAACCAACATTGCACGGAATTTTATTATAAAATTCCTCTTTGACTAAAGAACTTTCACAGCCATGTTTCCTACGAGGCCTAATCATTCTCCAAACCCTAGAACAAAAGTTCCATGATATCTACATAAGATACAAACTCTACAAGTAATGGCTAACCAAATAATTCAAAGGGAAGATAAGAAACAAAGAATGCATAGTACCTGTGGTGTTTGGAGAAAGAGCAAAGGAAAAGAGGAGAGAGATGGATCTGCAAACCCAAAGGGAGAAGAGAGAGGAGGGGGAGGACGAGTACAATGAAAAAATCAAAATATTCGAATAATTAAAAGAACGATTTCAAAGAATACCTGATGATACCACATGAGTATCCACAACAATGAGGAAGAAAGGTCTGCCCTATTCTCAATGGTGAATGTGACGGTAGGGTCCATATTTTGTAGGAAAAAATAAATTGGAGGGAGAACAAAATTTTCACGAAAGTTATATTTTAATCAACTTTTACAGGCTAATACGTTGGACTACCAGTAAAGGAACATTCTTTCTCAGCCAATCTATAAAGGCCGGTAAAACTTGCATTAAGTTAACACTGCAGCGGCAAATACACTATTGCCACTAAACAATTGTTGGTAAATGTCTATTTTGTAGTAGTGGAGGCGCTGGATGCTAATCCTGATTACCTGCGTCTGCATCATAATAAGATGCAGGCCAACTGGCATCAGTACATTGAATGTATGAGTATGCGAGTTGGAATGCTAAACATAACTTAAGCTTGAAAAGAATCTGAAAGAAACACTTACCTTGGCTTTACTCAACTCCTGAATAACTTAACTCAATATAAAACAATAGAACACATGCAATATATTGAAAGCCTTTA
Source organism: Solanum raphanifolium (assembly GCA_036250405.1). Classification (NCBI taxonomy): domain Eukaryota; kingdom Viridiplantae; phylum Streptophyta; class Magnoliopsida; order Solanales; family Solanaceae; genus Solanum; species Solanum raphanifolium. Next base: position 12,906 of record JAJOOE010013640.1, read on the forward strand.
AAACAGTAGAAAACAATTTAGTTCGTTAAAGAAAATGCAATAACAAACTCAACTTTACTCATATAATAAAATAATATAGTTTATGTGGGAGTTTCTCTAACTGACAACCACCACTATGAGCCTAAGTGGTGATACAACGTCTTACCCACGCTGCCAGAACTGTCCTATACTTTGCCGTCATATAGAATGCCTTAACTAAGTGGATCCACTAGTCTATGCTAAAAGCATCTTAAGGAGTCATCTAAAAAGGCATCTTTCCAATTTCAAAGATCTATCAAAGCCCATTTGAAATGAAGACCCCTGCTCTGCCTTAGCAACCGCTTTCCTGCGGGTCCGCTACCAAAGAATTAGGAGTTATAACATTCATAAAAGAAAGAAAAAACAAAAAATCGGAAGATTCAATCCAGGGACGCTTGGGACTGGATTGAATCCCCTGGAACAACTGTAAAATAAACTCCATCTTAGTCTACCCGACTTTGACTTTGACTTGAAAGAGTAAGTTTTCGCCTTTGTTGTTGAAAAGTCAGGACCCGTTGGTATCAGGGTTAGATAGCTTTTTTTCTCTGGTAGTCTAAAATCTTTCCAATCACTCGGGAAAGCCTATACCCGAAAGAGGGAAACCCTCTCTTTGCCGGGACTGTGGTCGTCCGTCTCCGGTTTGCCGGCCGATAAGATCTCTGAGATTGACCAGCCAACTGGGTTGGTTTGGCTATTCTTTTCTATTGAAAAGGAGTCAGTTGTCTGCGCGAGTCACCTTCTTCTAGGCTCCGCTGGACGACACGGCATTTTCGTTCCCCACTCTCCTTAGAGTCAAGTGGCTTTCACGCCCAGCCCCGGGTTCGGAAAGAGAGAAACTAAAAAATCTTCATGCCGTAGTCGAAGGGCATCTTCGGAGAAAAGACCCCTTATAAAAAGCTCTTGGCCCACCCTTCACTCTATTCACGGTTAGCCGGGAATAGACAGGGAGTTTTATTTCATTTATGACTTTCGCCTTGCACCTTACACTAAACAGAATCTCTTGCACGCGCGTATAATAAGGAAGAAGACCTTGCTGGCTATTCCTTATTCTTGATAGCACAGGAAAGAGAGATTCCAGAATCTCTTGACTTCACCGCTACGCACCTTTCAAACATATTTTTCTTACTCCAAGAGCGAAAAGAACATCATATAATCGGTTATACTATCCGAAAACATAGGAGTAGTAGTACTTGCTAAAGCTAAAGGTTTTATCCCTCTCGACACGTGAAAGTCATTTACTACCCATGATGGCTACATGGTTTATGGAGACTTGAGTTAATATGAACTCGCATCCTCATGTCGGTGCTCAATACTACTCCCAAAATATACTTAGCTCATATGATTTAAAATCAAAACTTCTTTCTTTGGTTTGAGATAATTACTCAAAACTTTAGCTTAAAATCTCTCTTTGAAATCAGTGTTTCCCTTTCTTGTTCAAATGTGAAAACATTTTAAACTCTTGGAAATACGTAGTTCCCTTATAGCTTTTTGAGAAATGAACTCAACTCTTTACTCTTTGCTTAGCTTGAAACTTAAGTCTTAAAACAAAGTTAAAACATTTGTGAAAGACTTTTGAAAACTTTATAAGCTTCTCTTGACTTGCTTCTTAACTTCTAGACTTGACTCTTAACTTTCCTTGAATTGAATTATGGATTCAAGGTTCATGATCTCATGTTTATGGATGATTTCAGATGTTTAGATATATCTAAGAGTGTTGGAATCAACTAAGAAACATAGGTACATTGCTAAGGAACAAGTATGAAAAGATGGGGGACGAATGGGGAGAACTGGCGTCCCTGGCGCTTTGAGAGGCGCGGGGCGCCAACCCTCAAAATTCAGAGACTGGTCTGGGTCGCGCTGGTTGGCGTGGCGCCCCAAGGGTGAAAATTCTAAAACCCTTTTGGGGCGCGCTGGCTGGCGCGACGCTCCACCCTTTTCTCTAGGTGTTTGATGACTTTTCTTGCTCATTTTTCATCTCTAGACCCTCTAGACCCTCTAAACTTCAATGGTTCTTTCCCCAAACATTTAGAATCGACTAAACCATCCAAATACATCATATTCTACTCAAAATCACAACTAATTACATGAATTTGGATCAAACAACTCCTGAACAATTTCAACGAATCAAGAATTCAAAGGAACTTCAACAAACCCATCAAGAATTCAATTTCTAAACTTTCAAAGACTTAATTCGCTGAAATATAACATGATTTGGTGCGTGGGTGAACTAATCCAATGCTATGTGATCTCACATACTTCGTAGGGATCACCCCTTGACGAAATCCACAAGCTAAACTCGAACGTTCTTGACGATTTCTGGATTTCTCTCCTCCTTCCTCCTTTGTTCTCTTTTTTTTCCAAGCCCTAGCGTGAACTTCAACTTTTCTAAATTGACTAAAATATGAATTTACCCCAATTAAACTCCTAAAAACAAATTAAAACAATTGGGTAAGGAAAAGACTAAATTACCCTTCCAAAATCCGGATTGGACTTTCCTTATTCGAACAGTCCAACTTCCAAAGGGCATATCTCACTCATACAAACTCGGAATCATGCAAACTTGGCGGTGTTGGAAAGATTATTCCAAGAGTTTTCCTACCATATCTGAAAGTATGCCTAACTTATCCTGAGCTAGGAGTTATGGCCGTTTGAAGTTGACCAAAACTCAACTTATTCTAACTTAACAAAATTTCTAGATTTTCATTGTTTCCAAAAACGACTATTTCCAATTATTAACTCCTTCCTAGTTATTTCAATTTTTGAGATGTTACAATATCTCCCCCTTGGGAACATTCGTCCTCGAATGAGATTACTCTTACTAGGCTAAGGGTGTAACATCTAACACCCAACTCAAACACCCTACAAGCAATGCAAATATAACATGCCATCTTATAAATAAATACTAAGAAAAGGATTAGTACCTTAATTTTGAACTTCTCCAGATTTGAAGAGATATGAATATCTGTTATTCATATCTTCCTCAGCTCCCCAAGTAGCTTTCTCAACAAATTGGTTCCTCCAAAGGACTTTGACTGATGCTACCTCTTTTGTTCTTAACTTGCGAACTTGGCGATCTAGAATCTGAACAGGATCTCCTCATAAGACAAGCTATCCTTGATCCCAATATCTTTAGTTGGTATGATCAATGAAGGATCAGCCATACACTTTTCCAACATGGAGATGTGGAACACCAGATAGACTGCTGCTAACTCTTGTGGTAGCTCTAACTCATAAGCTACCTTTCCAACCCTTTTTGAAATCCAGTCAAGACTAATATACCAGGGGATAAGTTTCCCCTTCTTATCAAATCTCATAAAACCCTTCATCGGTGAAACTTTCAAGTAACCTAATCATCTACTTGAATCACTTTCACTTTCTCCATAGCTTGATGAACAAAGTTTGGTCCTATCAACCCAGCGTCACCAACTTCAAACCATCCAATAGGAGATATGCATCTTCTACCATAAAGAGCTATCTGGATGCTAGAATGACAACTATTATTGTAAGAAACTCAATGAGAGGTAGGTGATCATCCCAATTACCCTTGAAATCGATCACACAATCCACCTTGATACCTCAAAACACTATCTCCCCCTTGTTCAAAAGCCATCACTTTTTGCTTATGAACACTTGCCTTTAATTTAGGAAATAAAGGATCTTGGTCTTGATTATCTTTTACTTCTAACACTAATGATGATTCAGCCCCATTCATTACCTGTAACATCTCACAAATTGAAATAACTAGTAAAAAGTCAAGAATTGGAAATAGTGATTTTAGGAAATGATGGAAATCTGGAAATTTGTTCAAGTAAGTTAAGGATGAGTTTTGGGCAACTTCAAACAACTATAACTCCTAGCTCAGAATGAGTTAGGTGTGTTTCTAGATATCGTAGGAAAGATCTTGGAATAATCTTTCTAGTACCTCTGAGTTTGCGCGATTCCGAGTTAGTATGAGTGAGATATGCTTATTTGAAGTTGGGTTGTGCAATTAAGGAAAGTCGAAACCGGATTTTGAAAGGGTAGTTTAGTCTTTTCCTTACCCAATTAATTAAATATGTTTTTAGTAAAATATTTGGGGTCTAGACTGAGTTAGTTCAGTTTACACACTTAAGAAATACGCTAGGACTTTGAGAGAAGAGAAAATAAGAGAAAGGAGAAGAGGAAGAGCAAGATTCATCGCTTTGTAAGGAATTGATTTCGGGGTTCTTCAAGGATTTGATCCTACAAGGTATGTGAGGCTTTCATAACATTGGGTTTGTTCACCCACGTGTCAAACATGTTTAATTCAGCGTGAATTCATCCTAAAAGAGTTTGAAAGTTGATGTTCTTGATTTATATTCTTGAATTTGAATCGTTCTTGAATTGGGCTGAATTGAGGTGTTTTTGAGATCTTTACGTCGAGTTTTAGAGTTGCTTTGAGTTAAGTTCTTGGGTACATATGTTGGGTATCGGAATCTAAAAAGAATTTGAGAAGAATAGTCGAGTTTAGGTGAATTGGAATTGGAAAACTAAGAAGGGAAAAGTCGAGTGGGTTTTGGCACGCAAGTCTGCGTCGCAGACTTGCTCCCCAGTGAACAAAAACCAGCTCCGCGTCGCAATTGGGAAGCGGAGTCCTCCGTCTCAAAATTAAATTTTGCGATCAAATATTTAAATGAAACTCTGTGTCATGGACTTGTTCCAAGATGGTGATTTCTTGATCTTTTCTCATGTTTAGCTATCTACAAATACTCCTAAACATCATGAGATCTTTCGTATCACAAATCACAATCCTTGAATCCATAATTCAATTCAAGGAAAGTTAAGAGTCAAGTCAAGTACAGTTAAGAGTCAAGTCAAGTGAAGTTAAGAGTCAAGTTAAGAGAAGCTTATAAAGTTTTCAAAAGTCTTTCACAAACATTTTAACTTTGTTTTAAGACTTAAGTTTCAAGTTAAGCAAAGAGTAAAAAGTTGAGTTCATTTCTCAAAAAGCTATAAGGGAACTAAGTATTCCCAAGAGTTTAAAATGTTTTCACATTTGAACAAGAAAGGGAAACATCGATTCCAAGAGAGATTTTAAGTTAAGTTTTGAGTAATTATCTCAAACCAAAGAAAAAAGTTTGTTTTTAAAACCATACAAGCTAAGTATATTTTGGGAGTAGTATTGAGCACCGATATGGGGATGCGAGTTCATAGTAATTCAAGTCTCCATAAACCATGTAGCCAACATGAGTAGTAAAGGATTATACTTTTTAGATGACTCCTTAAGATGTTTTTAGCATAGACTAGTGGATCCACTTATTTAAGCATTCTATATAACGGAAAAGTATAGGACAGTTCTGGTAGCATGGGCAAGATGTTTTATCACCACTTAGGCTCATGTGGTGGTTATCGGTTAGAGAAACTCCCACAGAAACTATATTACTTTATTATATGAGTAAAGTTGAGTTTGTTATTGCATTTTCTTTAACGAACTAAGATGGTTTCCACTGTTTTACAAGCTTTCTATATATTGCATATGTTTATTGCTTTATATTGAGTTAAGTTATTCAGAAGTTGAGTAAAGTCAAGGTAATTGTTTCTTTCAGATCCTTTTCAAGCTTAAGTTGTGTTTAGCACTCCAACTCGCATACTCGTACATTAAATGTACTGATGCCAGTTCGCCTGCATCGTCTTATGATGCAGACGCAGGTAACCAGGATCAACATCCAGCGCCTCGTTGATCCAGTTGAGCACTCAAAGTCAGTTAGTCAGCCTCCTTGCATTTTAGAGGACTATTTTTATCATTTGCTTTCAGTATTTCATTTTTAGGATGATTGGGGGTCTTGTCCCGACATCCCTCTTTATTTTAGAGGCTTCAGAGACAGTCAGACAGTTAGTATTTCAGTTGTCTTTACATTATCATTTCATATGTTAAGACTTGAGTTGCCATTTTGGCCAAGTTGAATGTTTGACTTTTAAGCATTCTCAATATTTTATTATTCAAGTGAGCATAGTGTTATTGATCATTATAAATATGCATAGAGTCTTCCGCTGAGTAAGTAAGCTAGGTCAAGGGTTCGCTTGGGGCCAACAATGGTTCTCGAGTGCCGGCCACGTCCAGGGTGTAGGCTTGGGGCGTGACAAACTTGGTAGTAGAGCACAGAGTTCAAGAGTCCTAGAGAGTCTATGAAGCCGTGTCTATAAAGTCCTGGTTATCGGTGTGAAGTGCGCCACATCTATAATTAGGTGGTTGCAACACTTACGAAAATTTCTCACTTCTTTCACACTCATTTCATGCGTTAGAGTTTGATCTCTAAAAAGTTTCTTTCTAATTCGTGCTTGCGCGTGTTTTCAGATAATCATGCTTCCACAAAGAGCTGTCAGAGGTCGTCCTGCGAGGCGTAATGTTGATGATCAAGAGTTACCAAATGCACCTGAAGTGCAACCTCAAGGGGAAGTTACCAATGTTGAGTTCCGTGAGGCAATCCGGATGTTGAGCCAAGTTGTGACCAACCAAGCTGGGCAATAAAGAGGAGCTAGACAGGAAGTGACTGATACTTTGAGGATCCAAGAGTTCTTGAGGATGAATCCTCCAAGTTTCACTGGTTCAAGCACCACTGAGGATCTAGAGAGTTTTGTTGAGGAACTGAAAAAGGTATTCGAGGTTATGCATGTTGCCGATACTGAGAGAGTTGAACTAGATGCATATCAACTGAAGAATGTTGCTGGGACTTGGTTTGACCAGTGGAAAAATGGTAGAGCTGAGGGTGCACCACCTGCGAGTTGGGTATGTTTTGATGAGATCTTTTTGAGGCGTTTCTTTCCCCGAGAATTGAAAGAGGGTAAGGTACGAGAATTTCTCACACTTAAGCAGGATTCTTTGAGTGTTCATGAGTATGGGTTGAAGTTCACCCAACTATCCCGTTATGCTCCGAAGATGGTGGCAGACATGAGGAGTAGAATGAGTCTGTTTGTTGCTAGGTTGTCCCGTCTATCAAGCAAAGAGGGCAGGGCAGCTATGTTAATTGGGGACATAACATATCAAGGTTGATGATCTATGTGCAGCAAGTTGAGGAAGAGAAGCTGAGGGATAGGGAGGAATTCAGAAATAAGAAAGCTAAGCTAAGGAATGAGTCCGGGCCGTTCGTCTTTTCAGCAGAAGCAAAATGGACCTGCTCCATCATCTGCTAGTGCACTTGCACCCAGAAACAAAGGTGAGTATAATGGTCAGAATTCGCAGAACTTTAGAGCTAAACCTGCACAGTCTCAGGGTAGTGTGGCACAAGAAGGTAACTGGGCTCCTGCATATGCTAGGTGTGGTAGAACCCACCCAGATTAGTGTCGTGATGGCCAGTCAGGTTTTTTCAAATATGGACAAGAGGGCCACTTCATGAAAGAGTGCCCTAAGAATAGGCAAAGTAGTGTAAATAAGGGCAATAGAGCCCAATATTCATCAGTTGCACCACCAGCCATGGCTGCACCTAGAGGAGCTACATTCGGTACTGGCAGAAGAGCAAACTGCCTCTATGCAATCACTAGTCGTCATGAGCAAGAGAACTCTCCAGATGTTGTCACTGGTATGATCAAAGTCTTTACTTTTGATGTTTATGCTTTGCTAGACCCAGGAGCAAGTTTATCTTTTGTAACCCCTTATGTTGCAAATAAGTTTGATGTTCTTCCTGAGAAACTCTGTGAACCCTTTTGTGTTTCTACACCTGTTGCGGAGTCTATTCTAGCTGAGCGAGTTTATCGTGATTGTGTCATTTCCATCAATCACAAAGACACCATGGCTGATTTAATTAAGTTAGACATGGTAGATTTTGATGTCATTCTAGGTATGGACTGGCTTCATGCCTGTTATGCCTCCATTGATTGTAGAACTCGAGTTGTCAAGTTCCAAATTCCTAATGAGCCAGTCTTAGAGTGGAAAAGTAGTTCAGCAGTGCCTAAGGGTCGTTTCATTTCGTACCTTAAGGTAAGAAAGTTAGTTTCTAAGGGTTGTGTCTATCACTTGGTCTGAGTTAATGACTCTAGTGTTGAGATACCTCTCATTCAGTCAGTTCCTATAGTTGAAGTGTAACACCCCAGAAATTTTTTTAGCTAAGACTCGAACCGTTTTTCGTAGTGAGTGAGATTTTTTTTCAAGGAATTTAAAATTTCTTGAGTGTTAAGGTCACTATATGTAGCACCTTAAGTTTCAAGAGAACTAAAGAGAGTTCATTCAAGTCATTCCTAAGTTTTTCTTAAGTTTTGGGTCAACTTCAAACGACCATAACTCCTAGTACAGGATGAGTTAGGTGAGCTTCAAGATAGAAAATTAAAGCCCTTCGAGTCCTATTTCCAACGCCACCAAGTTTGATAAATTCCGAGCTCTAAGTAAAAAATTATGACTGATTTACTAACGACGCACAAACTTGGCAGCAGCTACGCGATGGCTCCGCGACGCGGAGCCAATACGGACCTCACTGCCTGGTGAAAAATCATTCCGACTCCCAGCCCGTTTTAATTATTTCTTTAAGGTATTTTAGTCCTAAAAACCCTTAGGAGGTCATCTAAATTGCCCTAAACGAGTAGAAAATCAGTTTTCTTAAATCAAACCCTCTCATTCACTCCAAAGATTCTACACTCAAGAAAATCAAGAACGCTAAGGCTAGGTTCATCTTCCCAGATTTTCCTTCAAGCTCTTCAAGAAGATGATTCTTTCAGGTATGTAAGCTTTCATAGTGTTGGGTTTGTTCGCCCTCATGCCAATCATGTTTAATTCTATCCTTGAATTCGTTTTTGAGATTGAATTATTAAGTTCTTGAGTTTTAGCCAATATTGATAATCTTATTGAGTTCTTGAGGTTTGTGCTTCGTTCCTTGATAATGAAGGTCTCATTGAGTACTAAAGGCGAGGGTTTGCGAATAAGATGAGTTAATTGATAGTTCCTTGTGTGGGTTTCGCTGAAATTGTTTTGGGTTAAAAGAATTCGTGAATTTTGACCTTAGAATTGCAGTAAGTATGAGTTGATTCGAGTTTGAGAGAGGAAGAAAATATCGGGCAAAAATATGTGCCCAGCTCCGCGTCGCAGAGGTGTTTTAAACATTCAGTCCCCCGAAAAGTACCCCCCTCTCCGTGTCGCGGAGAGGATACGGAGTCCACTGTCCCAAAATTTATTTTAGCGACAATAATTTAATTCCATCTCCGCGTTGCGCCAGTGTTCTTTAATTTGGGTCTTCGCCCGTTCTTGTGATCAACTATCTTAACCCTCCTAAATCATTGAAAGGTCCTACATTCCGAAGCATAACCCTTGAATCCATAATTCAAATTCAAGGTAGAGTTAAAAGTTAAGTCTTGAGAGTTCTTTCAAACATTTTGAGAAAGTGCCTTTTAGTCTTTTTGATGAGTCTTCTACAAATTCTAATAACTTGATTCAAGACTCGAGCAAGTGAGTATGAGTGAGGAGAAGGTATTCATGAGTCTACTTTATCATTACAAGATCCTTCATATCATGAACCATAACTCTTGAATTCATAATTCACATTCAAGAGAGAGTTAATTAAGAGTAGAGTTTAAGGAAGCCTTTCAGTTCAATTGTGAATCCTTTGAAATCCATCATCGATTTGAGTTAATTATTGAGTTCCTTATTGATATTTTGACCCTTGAGTCGAGTCGTTCATGCCCATAACTTCAGCATGAACATCATCAGTTGAGTACCTTTGAGAGGAGTAGTATCTTCAAGTTCTAAGTATTGAGTTCCTAATCCCTTATGAGATTATATTTATAATCATGGCACTATTGCATGTTACCCATGAAGTCCTTCAGTTGAATTGTTCATGCCCATAATTCCGCATGAACCCTATAAGTCGAACAGTCTTGAGATGAGAAGTATATTTGAGTCCTTGAGTTGAGTAGTTCATGCTCATAATTCCGCATGAACCCTCTGAGTTGAACATTCTTGAAATGAGTAGTATTAGTGAAGTTCTAGAGTTCCAAGTATTAAGATCTATCTATGGTTATTGAAAACCTTGCATCAAATCGTTCACGTCTATAATTCGGCATGAACCATACTTTAAGAAGTATTTTATCAATGTTTTAAGTTTGTTTTAAGACTTAAGTTTTGAGTTCAGTAAAGAGTAAAGTTGAAGTTCATTTCATCAAAAGTATATGAGGACTATGTATTTCCAAAAGAGTTTAAAATGTTTTCACATTTAAATAAGAACGGAAAACTGAGATTTTCAAAAGAGCCTATGAGCTAGTGTTTCAGTAAAGAGCCTTTGAGCTAGTTTTTCAGTAAAGAGCCTTTGGGCTAGTTTTCAGTTAAAGAGTAAATGCTTTCACAATAAAGC
>JAJOOE010013641.1:0-10504 GCA_036250405.1 Solanum raphanifolium
AAATTTTAAGATAAATAAAAAGTAATCATGTTAATTAAATAATATTGACATCGGGAGGTCGGTATTTTATATTAAATTATTTTTTAACTTATATAAAACCGTCATTCGGAGGACGATTTATTTAAAGTTAATTGAAAATATTAATTTATTACATACTATTTAATTTTACCGACATCCGGAAGTAGGTATTATAATTTTTTTATTTATTTATTTTACACAAAACTGTCCTCCGGAAGATGATTTAAATAAAACTAAATCAAAATATTTCTCAATTTTGTTTTTTATATGGAGAAATGGGAAAAATCGCGTCTGCTAGTGCAGATATTTTAAAAAAAGCGACGGACAACGTCTCTATGTCCGTCACTTTTTAAAAAAAAATGTTTGACCAACATTTTGACCAAAAAGCGATGGACTAAGAGACATTGTCCGTCGCTTTCTTAAAATATTTGACCAGATATTTTGACCAAGAAGCGACGGACATAAAGATGATGTCCGTCGCTAATTTAAAAAATAATTAAACAATTAAAATTAATAAAAAGCGACGGACGGCGTGACTTTTTTCAATTAATAAATAATTATTTTTAATAAAACCGACGGACTGCGTCGCTATCTATATAAAATAATTAATTAGCAAAAATCCACAAAAAAAAGCAACGGACTAAGCGATGCTGTCCCTCGCTTTTAAAAAAAAATAAAAGAAATTATTTTAATTAAAAAGCAACGGACAGTGTGTCTGATGGTGTCGCTTTTTGGAGCAACGCCGTCCGTCGGTTTTACTTCCGTCATTTTTTAGCAGTTTTTTAGTAGTGTCACTCAAGATTTATTTCCAAGAAAACTAAATACCAAAGTTGTCATAGAGCTTGCCAGCTTCTGAATCAACATGTACTAGTTTTAAAAAAACAGTTAACAAATTTCAGGATGTCTAAATTCAGCTTTCAAAATAAGAAAGAGCACATTTCAATTACATAGGCAAAACATCTTAATTCCTTCATACTTTTGACGTTAGCACATATTTGACCATAGAATGAGTACAACAAACATCAATCAATTCCCGCGTAATTCACAATTCACAACGAACATAGATTTTGCAGCATAAATATTCGAGCATAACGCAATGTAAATGAACGTGTGTTAAAGAAATTTTCACACAAAATCTACACCAACATGAGTACTCAAGTAACACACCAGAGCCAAACCATAATATATTTTTTCAATACATACAGTGAATAAAGAATAAAATGAATGCTTCGCCATTGAGAGGCCATGAATATTTGCACGAAACTCCTCGTTGGTGTCTCCTCAAGACTTGCTGGAGGAGAGGAAGCGTTGGGTTTTTGTAGGCAGCGGCTAGGGAAAGAAAAGAGACGGAGGTAAAGAGAAGGTGAGGAGAGGTGTTTGGTGGTGCGCGGTGGTTGTCTAGTTGCTCTCGTGGAGATGAGTGTGAAGAGTGGTAGATTCTCATGGTTCTGTCCAGAGCCGCTGGTAGTGGAACGACGGTGACCTTTGGCTTGTTCTTGCCGAAAAAGTGAGAAGAGGGTGGAGTTGAGAGGTGCGACAGATCTTTTGGGCTGCTAATCTTTGATTAACAAATAAAATTATTTGTACTTTATTTTAAATATTTTTACATGTGTAAGGTATTAACATGGCTTACTTGAGACGTTTCTTGAAAAGTAAAAGTCGTAATTCTTTATTATTGTAACACCTCGCTTCTTGAAAGAACTAGAAAGAGCTAGAATTAGAAAGAGTTGTTTTAGGAAAGAATGAACAATTTGGAAATTTATCAAGTTATGCTAAGTTTGGGTTTTTGGTCAAATTCAAATGAGCATAACTCCTAGCTCAGGATGAGTTAGGTGTGCTTTCAGATACCTTAGGAAAGATTTTGGAATTATCTTTCCAATGCCGCTGAGTTTGTGAGATTCCGAATTTGTATGAGTGAGATATGCCCATTTGAAGTTGGGTTGTTCAAATAAGGAAAGTCTAATCCGGATTTTAGAAGGACATTCTGGTCTTTTCCATACCCATGACTTAATTTCGTTTTTGGGTAATTAATTGGGGTCTAAACTGATTGGATTCAGTTTACGCTTCTACAAAATTGAGTTAGGGTTTTAGAGAAGAGAAAAGAAGAAGAGAAGAGAGGAGAAGAAGAGTGAATCGTCAAATTCTTGAAGCTAAGATTGTGGATTTTGTCAAGGGATGATCCCTACGAGGTATGTGAGTTCACATAGCATTGGGTTCGTTCACCCACGCACCAAACATGTTTATTTCAGTATGATTTTCGTCCTAAAAGATTGAGATTTTAATGTTCTTGAGTTATATTCTTGAATTGCTTTCGTTCTTGAATTTGGGATGAGATTGATGAGTTCTTGAGAGTTTAAGGTTGATTGTTAGAGTTGTTTTGAGTTAGATTCTCGGGTATATGTGTTGGGTATCTGAATCTAAAGAGGAATTGAGAAAAAAGAATCAAATTTAGGCGAATTTGGGGTAGAAAATGAAGAAGGAACAAGTCGGGCAAATTTGGGTACCAGGTTCGCGACGCGGACCTGTTCCTCGGGATTGACAAATTTTCTCCACATCACGGAGTGGTCACAGATTGTTCTGCGTCAAAATTTATTTTGCGACCAAATATTTAAATGCATCTCCGCGTCGTGGACTTGCTTCCGGACAGTGATTTCTTAATCTTTTCTCATGTTTAACTACCTAAAAACACTCCTAAACATCATGAGATCTTTCCTATCACAAATCACAATCCTTGAATCCATAATTCAATTCAAGGAAAGTTAAGAGTCAAGTCAAGAGAAGTTAAGTGTCCAGTCAAGAGAAGTTTATAGAGTCTTCCAAAAGTCTTTTACAAATGTTTTAAAGACTTGAGTTTTGAGTTGAGTAAAGAGTAAAGTTTGAAGTTCATTTCGTCAAAAGAGTATATCGGGACTATGTATTCCCAAAGAGTAAAATGTTTTCACATTTAAAGAAGAAAGGAAACCTTGATTTTCAAAAGAGCCTTTGAGCTAGTTTTCAGTTAAAGAGTAAATGTTTTCACATTTGAGTAAGAAAGGGAACATCGATTCCAAGAGAGCTTTTAAGCTAAGTTTTTGAGTAATTATCTCAAACTAAAGAAATAAGTTATGTTTTAAACATATGAGCTGAGTATTTTGGGAGTAGTATTGAGCACCGATATGGGGACGAGTTTGAGTTCAAATAACTCACGTCTCCATAAACTATGTAGCCATCATGGGTAGTAAAGGCTCATACTTTTTAGATGATTTTCTTTAAGTGCTTTTTAGCATAGACTAGTGGATCCACTTAGTTAAGACGTTCTATATGACGACAAAGTATAGGACAATTCTGGCAGCGTGGGCAAGACACTATATCACCACTTAGGCTCATAGTGGTGGTTGTCGTTTAGAGAAACTCCCACATAAACTATATTACTTTATTATATGAGTAAAGTTGAGTTTGTTATTGCATTTTCTTTAACGAACTAAGTTGTTTTCTACTGTTTTAAAAGCTTTCTATATATTGCATGTGTATTGTTGCTTTATATTGAGTTAAGTTATTCATGAGTTGAGTAAAACCAAGGTAAGTGTTTCTTTCAAATTCCTTTCAAGCTAATGTTATGTTTAGTATTTCTCCTCGCATACTCGTACATTCAATATACTGATGCCATTTGGCCTGCATCTTTTTATGATGCAGACACGGGTAACCATGATCAACATCCAGCAGATCGTTGAATCTAGTTGAGCTCCAGAGTTTGTTGGTAAGCCTCTTTGCTTCCGGAGGATCCTTTTTTATTAATTTTCAGTATTTAGTTCATTAGGATATCGTGGGTCTTGTCTCGACATCCATCTTAGTTATTAGAGGCTTCCTAGATAGACAATCAGTTAGTTTATTTGTCTTTATCTTGTTATTGACTTATGTTCAGTTTTGAGTTGCCACTTTGGCTAATTTAAATGTTTATTCTAAAACATTATGAGTTTAGTTTGAGACAGTTGAGTTATCTTGCATTTGAGTTCTTTTCTTAATGCTTAAAGTCTTCCGCTGAGTAAGTAAGCCAGTCCAAGGGTTCGCTTGGGGCCATGAATGGTTCTCGAGTGCCAGTCCCACCCAGGGTGTAGGCTCGGGGCGTGACAAACTTGGTATCAGATTTTAAGAGTCCTAGAGAGTCTATGAAGCCGTGTCTATAAAATCCTAGTTATCGGTGTGAAGCGCACCACATCTATAATTATGAGGCTGCAACATTTAGGAAATTCCTTCACTTCTTTCATACTCATTTTATGCGTTAGAGTTTTATCTCTAAAAAGTTTCTGTCTAACTCGTGCTTGCGCATAACCGATTGTGAGTTGGATTGTTTTGAGAGTGCTTTCATTGGGCGTTTCTTTCTGCGTGAGCTAAGAAAAGCAAAGAGATGGTTGCGGACATGAGAAGCGGGATAAGTTTATTCGTTGTTGGGTTATCTCGTTTGCCAGATAAGGAAAGTATGGCAGCCATGCTAATAGGTGACTTGGGCATAGCAAGGCTGATGATCCATGTGCAACAAGTTGAGGAGGACAAGTTGAGGGATAGAGAAGGGTTTAAGAATAAGAGGGCTAAGGCATCAGGGAATGAATTCGGCAGCAAAAGAGTAATGTGAACCGGTCTTCTTTCCCACATAAGCAGAAAGGACCTTCTCCATCATCTGCTGGTGCACTTGCACCAAGAAACAAATGTGAGTACAATAGTCAGAATTCCCAGAATTTTAGAGCTATACATGCACAATCGCAAGGTAGTATGGCACAAGAGGGTACTAAGATTCCTGCAAGTGCTAAGTGTGGTAGGAACCACTCAGGGAAGTGTCGTGATGGCTCCACTGGATGTTTCAAGTGTGGTCAGAATGCTCATTTTATGCGAGAGTGTCCAAAGAACAAACAAGGTAATGGTAATGGGGGCAATAGAGCCCAGTCTTCTTCAGTTTCCCCACCAGACAGAGCTGTATCTAGAGGAGCTACTTCAGCGGTAGGCAGAAGATCAAACTGTCTTTATGCCATCGCTAGTCGCCAAGAGCAAGAGGATTCATCAGATGTTGTCACTGGTATGATCCAATTATTTAATTTCAATGTTTATGCTTTGCTAGATCCAGGAGCGAGTTATTCTTTGTAACTCCATATGTTGCGATGAATTTTGATGTTCTTCCTGAGCAACTTAGTGAGCCCTTCAGTGTTTCTACACCTATTGGTGAGTCTATTCTAGTAGAGAGAGAGTTTATTGTGATTGTACAATTTCCGTCAATCACAAGAATACCATGGCTGATTTAGTTGAGTTAGATATGGTAGATTTTGATGTCATTATAGGTATGGACTGGCTTCATGCCTGTTATGCATAAATAGATTCTAGAACTCGAGTAGTCAAGTTCCAGTTTCCAGTGAACTAGTTTTAGAGCGGAAAAACAGTTCAACAGTGCCTAAGGGTCGTTTTATTTCGTACCTTAAGGTAAGAAAGTTAGTTTCCAAGGAGTGTGTCTATCACTTAGTCCGAGTTAATGACTCTAGTGTTGAGATACCTCCTATTCAGTCAGTTCTAATAGTAAAAGCGTTTCCAGAAGTCTTTCCAGATGATCTTTCCAGAGTCCCTCTTGAGAGAGAAATAGACTTCGGTATAGATATTCTTCCAGATACTCATCCTATATCTATTTTTCCATATATAATGGCTCTAGCATAGTTGAAAGGGCTTAAAGAGCAGTTGAAAGACCTCCTAGATAAAGGTTTCATTCGACCAAGTGTCTCACCTTGGGGTGTTTCGGTCTTGTTTGCGAGAAAGAAAGATGGTTCCATTAGGATGTGTATAGATTACCACCAGTTGAATAAGGTTACCATCAAGAATAAGTATCCTCTTCCGAGAATTTATGATTTTTTCGATCAGCTTCAGGGTGCTACTTGTTTCTCTAAGATAGACCTCATATCTGGCTACCATCAGTTAAGAGTAAGGGAATGTGATATTCCAATGACAGCCTTCAGGACCCGTTATGGTCACTATGAGTTTCTGGTCATGTCGTTCGGGTTAACTAATGTACCTACTGTTGACACCCAATTTTTGAACCTCCACAATATAAATTGATCATCGAGCTTCTTCAATTTCAAACGATTTAAAGTAATTAGTTTTATAAAAATTTCAAAAAAATCAAAATCAAAATAAAATAAATATAGTTTGCAAGTCATTTTAAATGGTTTCGTTACTTTGTAAATGATATATATGTTTTATATAATTATGTGTATAATTAATGTATTTTTTTTTTTGAACATTCAAAAATCATCTCAAAAAACATTTCTTTTTTAAATATTTTATTAGTGATGGTTGTAATTTTGAATTAATGAGTCTTATGAAATTCAAAATACTTGCAAGTTATTTTTAAAGAAAAAAAAAGTAATTTTGTCTTTTGGTAATAATTTTAAATAATGAATACATATATTTCTACAATCACATTATTTTATAAATATTTGAAAATCATCAAAAGATTTTACAATTTTTAGTTAAGTATTTTGTTAATTTAGTTTGGTTTAAATTATGGTTTTAATTTTGAGTCATTTAAGTTTAATTAGGTTTATTAGTTTATTTCGTTGAAATTAAGAAGGTCGCTAATTAATTAATATGAATTCATTTTATTTAATGGTTAGCCGAATTGACCCAAATTAATCCAAAATTGCTACATCTTTAAGCAATTAGTCCAAATTTTAAGCTCAAAATTAACTACACTTTCACTCCATTTTTTAGTCCATTACTTTCAGCCAAATATCGGCCCAATACAATTCAGATCATGCCCATTTCTTAACTCCCATTCAATTCCCAGTCCAACCCCAATTCATTTTCCAGCAACAATAACCCAAAATCACTAAATGACCCATCAGCCTCAATCCAACATACAATACATACACAATG
The DNA here is from genome assembly GCA_036250405.1 of Solanum raphanifolium. Taxonomy (NCBI): domain Eukaryota; kingdom Viridiplantae; phylum Streptophyta; class Magnoliopsida; order Solanales; family Solanaceae; genus Solanum; species Solanum raphanifolium. The sequence goes on from JAJOOE010013641.1 coordinate 6,907, forward strand.
TACAACAACAATATACGTACATACACATACCGACCCAAACCGATCCCTGTACGTTTTCTTCTTCTTTTTCTTCACGCGAGAACCAAAGTCAAGAGGCTTCAAACCCAGAAATCGCGGACAGAAGCCAAAATCGCGCTGCAAACACGAAAATCTCGTCCAACTACTCTACAAACCCACAACCCTAGCGACCTAATCGATCAAATCGTTGTTCCCTTTTCCCCATTTTCAGGATTTTTCAAATCCCTTTCACTGTTGGACTTGGAAAGGAGGAAAGAAATTCAAGCTTTGTTTGAATTTTTCCAACGGATTTCCCCCCTAAATGGCCCCAACTTCCCCTATAAATAATCTTTTACATTCAAGTGATAGAGAGGAAGATTTGGGAATTGTATTTTGACATGTTGTTTAGAACTTGGTTCTTTGGCAATACTCATTTTACACTCAAGAAATTTTAAAACGATTCTCTAATCTTAAATTCCGAAAAGTACGCCGCTTAGATTTTGCCTTGGGATTCTTGGTTTGCTGCTCGTATACGAACTACGTGGTAAAAGAATCGCTCCCTCTCGAGCTCGTCGTCCCAGCTCGCTGCTCCAAGAAAGGTACCATCGCTTCATTTGTATTTTGTTTCAATGTAGCATATTATGTATGTTCGATACTCTATGCGAAGATTGTTAACAAGAGCGTACTGGTTCTATGGTTAGCTCATCCATAACCTTGTTTTCTTGAAGTTTCGGGCTGCGAGTTTAAATCCCACATCAACGAGTTTTGCTTTAATTCTGCTTGGTCGCTATGTTCATTAATTAGATTGGTATCTATATGGTTAGTTAAACCTCTGCTTTGTTGTGTCTAAAATGGGTTTGAAGTTTGTTTAGTTTCCATTGCAAGTTTATTAACTACGTAGTTTAGTTATTTCTTTGTTTGCTTGTGTTCTGGGTCCTCCTCTCTGTAGTTTCTGAATGCCCGTATGTCAGCCATATCTAGTAGTATTCATTCATGCTCTGGCCAACTTGAATGCTGGTTGTGTTTCTCTCATTTTTCAGATATTGATGTCATGTTTGCAGATCATTATCGTGTTTGCTTTCTAAAGCCTCTATAGCTTCATCTCATTTAGTTTAGTACTGCCCGTCTCTTCTTTTATTTGAGCGTAGTCGAGTCTATCTCAAGCAATGTCAAAAGTGTCCTCTCGTTGGCTCATTTTTTAGTTGATCCTGTGACTTTCTGGAGTTCCTTACAGTCATGTGCCTGTGTTATAATTGCTCTTTGTTCAGCCAGTTGTTAATTAATTTGTCGAGAAAATTCTTTAAGTGGTTCGATTATAGTTCATTGGTCACCTTTTCTTTACAAACTGTGAAACAGGTCTTGGTCCCGAATGCTGATAAGTTTTTTTTTCTGTATTAAATTTTTAGTTTGTATATCATAAGTTACTAGTGGATCTATTTGATTAAAAATGAGTACTTTCTTATTTTTTTTTTTTAAAGATCAATTCTTTGTCTCTCTATATGAAATTGTAAACAATGTCTTTGATATTCTACAATACCTCGCTCCTACACATCATTCCCTCCCTTCCTGCGATTTGTTAGCATTCATTTGGCATAATTTCCAGTTACCTATATATGCTTAATTCCCTGGAAATGGTATCCATGACCAAATAGTTCTTAAAATAGTAGCATGACACATTTGTTTGTTAATTGTTTAAGTCTCATGTGATTATGTTCATATTAGAGTATTGTAATCTTATTTGAGAAGTATGACTATGGCTCTGGTTAAATGTGTTAATCTATCTTAAGGCCTTGTGTTAGTTTTTAATAATCTGTCTTAGCCTTAGCTTCTGAAAACAAAAGAGTCGATCTTTTGGTTTAACTTAGCTGTGTTTCTTTCATGCCATAGCTACTGTTTCCCACCCAATCTTGATTTTAGCGTCTTTTTTAGGGCAAGGTCGATCATGCGGTTTCATCTTATATTGGTTAACATTAGCATAATATTCATTTGTCCAAGCTTTTAATGTTCATTGCGACACTACCGAAAATTGTCGGCATCGTGAGATTGGTTTGTATTTTGCTGTTGTCTGTCCCTCTTTTGTCTTAGCTGGATTTTTGTAGCAATACTCTAGTTAGCTTGGGTTTATGTTCATTTCTTTCCAATGAAAGTATTTAATTCGCCTTGTTTAAACACTGTTTTCAACTCATTCATCGCTATTTAGCATGACTTAATTTGATCTAGTCCATGTTATGATTCATGCCCCACTGCCTCAATTGTATGCCATGGTTGCTATATACATATATATGTTTCCAGCACCTATAATTGCTCTAAAATCAATACATGCTTGACTTGTTACTTGCAGATGCTTAATGTAATATATTAATGCATGTATTATAGTTCATTAGATGCCTCTTGTAATGTGTCTCTCACCATAGCCGTGAATAATTATGAATTGTGTAAATTACCATTCTAATTCTTATCGTTTTATTTTTCTGCATGAATCTCTTATTCTGAGTCCAATTTGGAACTCTCTCCTTCACTCCTTGCATCCCGAGCTGGGTTGAAACCCAACACTCCTTTTCTTAATCGAGTCGGCTGTCATCATGTTCGAGTTTTGAAAGCGGATGGACAGGGGTACAAGGTTGTAGTCGAAATACAAGCCTCCAAAAGTCCTAAAATGGACAATATACATTCAATAGGTTGTATACATGTTGTATACAACTGATATATAAGCCAAAAAATGCGAAAATACAGAGGCAAGGTAAAATACAGGTGTTTGGAAGCGGGAGATAGATGGAAAGAGTTGATATACATGCCGATATACACTGATATACAACCAGTGTATACAAAAATGGGATTGGTTTAAAGGCCAAAGTTTGTAGCGAAATTGGCCCAAGAAGGGGCCCAATTTCATTATCTTTTTTACACTTCTAATTGTTTGATTATGTTTTGGCTAATCTTATTTAACTCTAACTTTAAATAACTTAATTAGATTCCCAAAAAGACGATTCATTTTCTTTGTGTTGGTTTATTTTTAATACATTTCACTTGTTGTGTTCACTTATTTTAAATTTCAAATAATTGGTCTAATTTTGTATTTTAATTAAGTTAAATCTTTGTTCTTAAAAAAGATATGTTTTAAGGCCTCTTCACTTGATCACATTTTATTTTAAAGTGGTTTGAAGTTAAAGTATTCTTCTCAAATGAACTAAAAATGTTCTCTTTCTAGTTAGTCATTTTCTCAAAAAGGTTAGTCGAAACTTTAAATCTTCAATTAACTTAAAATGGTTTCATGCTTAAATTAACCAATTTGGATTAATTTATTATTTTAGAAAATGAGTCAAGTAAGTCCTAATTAATCTAGTTTTGATAAAATTCTATGCACTTGTGTTTTAATTCAAATGTTTCATTTTTAGGTCATTTTCTCTAAAAAATAAAAAATAAAATAAGAATGTGTCATTCATTTAACTATTTTCCTCAAAGTTAATCGAATATATTATAAGTTATTATTCTTTATGTTAAAGCATTATTTTTCTAAAAATAGTCAAATATATTTTAGTCAAGTCGCAGGTCAACCGCATGTTAGCGGACACTTCGAATGCTTAAACCCTTCTCGAAGTGT
>JAJOOE010013642.1:0-14629 GCA_036250405.1 Solanum raphanifolium
CGAGTTAAATATTTGCTATTGACAATATTCTTCCATATTCTCTGTGGGATCGACCCCGACTCATAGTTGGGTAAATATATTGCATACGATCGTTTATATTTCTTTTCAAGAAGTATATTTGAACGTTATCAAATAATTGACATCAAGAAGTATTTAGAGGACGGGACTTATCCTGAGAATGCAACGTTCAACCAGGAGAAGTCGATACGCCGTATGGCCCTCAATTTCTTTGCAAGTTGGGAAATCCTTTACAGAAGGACTCCAGATTTAGGTTTTCTCAGATACGTCGATGCTAATGAAGCTGCAAAGCTTCTGGAACAGATACATGCCGGAATTTGTGGTACTCACATGAATGGACTTACTTTGGTGAGGAAGATCCTTCGAGACGACTATTTTTTGATGACTATGGAACATGATTGTTGCAAGTTTGTGCAGAAATGTCATAAATGTCAAGTGCATGGTGATTTGATTCGAGTACCACCTCACGAACTTAATGCTATGAGTTCACCTTGGCCGTTTGTAGCTTGGGGTATGGATGTCATTGGTCCAATAGAGCCAGCCGCCTCTAACGGACACAAATTCATTTTGGTCGCCATTGACTACTTTACCAAGTGGTTGGAAGCAGCTTCATATAAGTCGGCGACCAAGAAAGTTGTAGCTGATTTTGTTCGTAACAATTTGATATGTAGGTTTGGAGTACCAGAATCCATCATTAATGATAATAGAGCGAATCTCAACAGTCACTTGATGAGAAAGATATGTGAACAATTCAAGATTACTCACCGTAACTCAACCACCTATCATCCCCAAATGAACGGAGTTGTAGAAGGCACCAACAAGAACATAAAGAAGATTTTGAGGAAAATGATTGATAATCGCAGAGGTTGGCATGAGATGTTGCCGTATGCTTTGTTAGGTTACAGAACGACTATCAGAACGTCAATTGAAGCTACTCCATACTTGTTAGTATATGGAACAGAAGCAGTTATACCTGCCGAAATTGAAATACCTTCACTTAGAATCATCCAAGAAACTGAATTGAGTGATAATGAATGGGTTCGCAACCGGATTTACCAACTAACATTGATTGATGAGAAAAGAATGGTTGCCGTTTGTCATGGTAAACTGTATCGACAGAGAATGATTCGCGCTTTCCACAAGAAAGTAAGTGCCAGAATGTTTGAGGTTGGTCAGTTGGTTCTCAAATGAATTTTCCCTCATCAAGCTGAGCACAAAGGGAAATTTGCGCCGAATTGGCAAGGACCCTACTTAGTTCGTAAAGTGTTATCTAGAGGTGCCTTGGTCCTGTCGGATATGGATGACACCGAATGGCCGAAACCGATCAACTCAGATGATGTCAAGAGATACTACGTGTGAAGCTTCAGTTTGTATTTATGTTATTTCCTTATAATCGTTCCATTAGCTTGTATTGGCTTTGTTTAGAATCTATCCCTATGTATTGGAACTACGTTCGACCTGAATTCTCAAAAATAAGATACGTAGGCGGCCTATGTCGGCTTCGGTCACCCCCTTATCCCTTTTTAAATGTTTCCTTTTGTATTAGAACTACATTCGACCTGAATTCTCAAGAATGAGATACGTAGGCGGCCTATGTCGGCCTCAGTCGGTTTCTTTGTAATTTTCTTATTTTTGTTAGTCCTCGAGAGGGGGAACTAAGTTTGACCTGATTCCTGCCTCAACGAGATACGTAGGCGCCACAACGGCTCGGTCATATTTCCCGTAAGATTTCTATTTTTCCTTTACAATAGAAACTGGGACAAAATTTTTGAGAGGGACTCAAAAATTCTCAAGAATAAGATCTCTCCAACAAAGTTGAGACTGAAGTTACTTTGAGATTTGCCACTGGGACAGAATTTTTGAGAAGATCTCAAAAATTCTGTAATTTGCTCACCAACAGTTCGAGATATGCCAAGAAAGTTAATTGGGACAGAAATTTTTGATGATGACCTCAAAAATTTTAATAAGGTTCAACAAGAGTTTAGAGAAACTTTGAATACTTCCCAACAAGTAATCAGATAGATCTCGAGACATCAACCTCAAAGACGTTCGTTAAGCTTGACGTGACATGACACTTTGCAGTGACCTTTTCCAAACATTACTTTTGAAAATCTATTTTTTTTCTTAAAGACTGTTCCCTCATGTTTAAATTATTCGCATAAAAATATTTTGTCTTATCTATCAAGAAGCGGGAGATCAGAAAAATCAATCGGAGATAGCAAGACAAAGAGCAGACAACCGAAGAGATCAACAAAGATCGGTTCATTTTTAAACTAACAATTTTTTTGTGGATGCAGGTCTATAGGTTTACCTCAAAATCAGCATATTCTTCCATTCAATGAATATGGAGAAGTCAAAAGGGTGAAGAGCTCCCCAAATTGACAACTTTTCTGTGGATGCAAGAAATATCTTATGCTTCTTATACCAAGAATTGGGAATATGAGTAGCATTAGTTTATTCAAATTCTCAGCAAGGAAAGGGTCATAATGAACATGTAATTATGTTCGTAGATGGAACAAATAAAAACCTCGAAGATAGAAATTTTATTCGTTTTCCATCAACGAAAGATACCTGGAAGACGTTTATACGCATCTTATTATCAGACATGATAATATTCTTACCCAGAAAGTCATTCATATCGTATTGTCAAATGAGATGATACCACTACTCCGAGGTCATTTTAATTGTATTACCAATTGAGACGATATCGCCACCCAGAAGATCACTTATGTTGTTCGGTGAAGCATTATCTTCGTTCGGTACCAGGGATGGCATCATTAGAGAAAGAAGTCATGCATAGCAAGAGAAAGAAGTCATGCATCACGGAGAAGTCATGCATAGCAAAAGAAAGAAGTCATGCATCGCAAAGAAAAAACTTATGCATAGCAGGAAAGAAAGTCATGCATCGCAGAGAAAAAACTCATACATCGCGGGAAAGAAGCCATGCATCGCGGGAAAAAGATCCATGCATCGCCGGAAAGAAAGTCATGCATCGCGGGAAAAAGATCCATGCATCGCCGGAAAGAAAGTCATGCATCGCGAGAAATATCCATGCATCGCGGTAAAGAAGTCATGCGTCACGGGAAAAGTCACCATCAGCTACGATTTTCGAGAAAACATCACTTGTATTTCCCAAAAAAGCATTATCTTCATTCATCGGGGGAGAAGTCATGCATCGCAAGAAAATCAACATCAACTGCGTCATTTTCCTTTGCAAAAACGACATCAAGAGAACTATCAATATATTACATCAACCTATTTTATTGCTTTGACATCAAAAGAAGAGTGCATTGAAGATTATATTGCAAATATGAGACATAAGCTTTACTTGCTTCATGTCAAACCCGATAGAGTTGACGTCGAATGTTCAAGGAGAACAATTAAGTGTCAACACGGTAAAAGGCATCGTTTCCCATTTGAATTGCATTTTTTATGCTAATGAATTTTATCTCAGTCCTTGTCGAGAGCATCCGAAAGGATGAATTCTCCAAAACAAACCACAAGTGTAGACGACATAAAAAAGGATGCAGCACAACGTGGAACTTTTTCTTAGCAGCGAACTGGGACATAGTCCAAAGAGGATTGCCAAACTCTTAGGACGTGAGCAGAGAAACGACTTCCACCACAATCAAACCACACCCCTATCAGAAGGCATGTGGGTTTTTCCTAGATTTATCGGTTCTGGTTTCGCATCCGAAAAATTTTGGGTTCATCCGAAGTAACTTTCCAATCTAAGTGACAATGCAACAAGAGTCTTGAAAATTATGTCTGTGTAAATTCTTAATTATGGGTGTGAAGCGCTCCACGTTCATGACTAAGAGGTTACAACCCTCTTTTTCATACTCGACTTACTTTGTCTCTCTTCCAGACCAAAGGTTATCTTGCATAACAGATTTCCTTTTCAACCGATCGAGTCGAACTACAAGCAGCCTGATTCCCTAAGTTGAGGGATATGTAGGCGAGCTCAATGTTGAAAAATTCGGTTGTGTTACGACATCTTAACTTAAATCTTATTCCCGAGCACTCTGATTTCTCCATAATTTGATTTTGGGATAGCGTTGGAATTCTTTCAAATCGTGTGTCATATCAAGCGTATCGAACTACAAGTGACTTGAATTCTCATATAACCAGAGATATGTAGGAAACCCATTTCCGGGGTTCAGCTATAATTCATAAAGTCCGTACCAAGTCCCTCTCCTAAAGGATGAAAATGTGGTCGGTCAAAATTTCATTTGCCTCGAATTTCTTTCATCAAACCCAAGTAAAACGAGGGACAGTTGTTGACACCTAATTTTGACCCTCACCGATAAGATTAATTTTCGAGCTTCTTAATTTTCAATGATCTGGAATAATTAGTTTTACAAAATTAAAAAAAAAAATATTTTTTTTAAGTTTTGAAGCAATTTTAGTCATTTTTATAATTTTAAAACAATATATATTTTTATATAATTTTTGTATGTAATTATTATATTCCTTACGAGCATTCAAAAAATCATTTAAAAAAAAGATTTTACTTTTTTAAGTGTTCCATTAATTAGCTCACTTAATATTAGTTTATATTTTTGAATTAATTATTTCATAAGTAAGTTAGCTATTTTTATCTCGTTAAGATTAAGAGGCTCGTAAATTAATTGTATTAATTCATCTTATTTGACTACTAGCCGAGCTTATCCTAATTAACTAAGGTCGGCTATATTTTTTAATTTCCAACTGGCTATGATTTAAACTCATATGACCAAACCTCAAATCCAACTCTATCCTATTCAATTTAAAAGGCCAAATATTAAACCTTTTTTTTTCATTCCCGTGACCAGCCCAAGTCACCTTAATTGCCAGCCCATCCCCAATTACAACTCTAACAATCAAGAGCAATACAACCCATTCCCAACAATACTACCATCTAAAACATTCCAAACCCACCAAACAACATCTCGCTACCTGGCCCAACTCCTTTTTTCAATAGCAAATAGAATACAACACCAAAACCAGTACCCAACTCCCTTAACCCTGACCCGACCCACCTTCATTTTCCTTCACGAAAGCAACCCAGAACCTCCCCTTTTATTTCTCAAACGCTAACAGCAACCACGATATGGCGTAACAGCAAAAAGTGCTCGCAATCTCACGGCGTGAACGCGAAGGGTAGATGGAAAAGCAGTAGCAGACGCGCAGTGTGCATTTTTCTTGTCTTCTTCCCAACATCCCTATCCATTAATGTCGCAGTAGTAGTCGTACAAACACGTGTTTCTCCCCTTTCCTCTTACGGAATGGGTTGAAATCTCAGAGGAAAAGGTGTCGTCCCAATTTGGTGAAAGAGTTTTTGATTTTGATTTTCGAATTTGGGCCTTGGTTTACCTGATTTTCGTTCGTTCCCCCCCCCCCCACCCCATTTCTGAACCCTATTTCCCTTCTATATAATTGCTCTTATTCACTGTGGAAAAGGGGGAGATTTTTTTGGTTGGGAAAATTGAGAGTCAAAAAGGGCATTTCTTAAGTGAACAAAAATTTTGATTTCTTCGTAGCGTTTTCTTTCTGGTCGCTGAAAATTTTGCCAGGATCCTCGGAGTTCTCCGGAGTCGCCGGTGAAGTCTCGTTATCCTCTGCTCGTTGTTGTCATGTTTGCTGCAATCAGAAAGGTAAACTATATTTCTGTTCGTGTCATTTATTTCTTAAGTTGTAGGTTGTTCACTGCTTCAAAGTTATAAGCTATGTGAATGCTGACTTTTGAAAATAATCTTGACTTGCTCTTAAGTTCGAAATCAGTGGTGTTTCTTTGTTTTGTTTATCTAAATTTTCTAGTTCGTTTGGTTAGAAGTTTGGCTGACTCAATGTTGATTCTGAGTTGTTTGCCTCTCTATTTCCTTATCGTCTCGCTGTTAATCTTGTTGGCTGGTTGTAGGTTAGTGCGATTGTGAATTGTCTGAATCTATAATGCTGGTTCTTATAGTCTGCTTGGGAATTGTTGTTTCATTAGTTTAGCTAGCATGAATCGTGTAGGTTGAATAGTTTTATTTCTTCTCTTGTATAGTGTTTTCTCCATCAGTGTTCAATGAAGTAAAAATATGGTTCATATATTATTTATTTACCATTTTAAAACCTCATTTGTAATAGTATAAATCGTATAGTCTCCGTTACCCCTCATGTTGAGTCGATTTATCTTAAGTCCTTCTTAGTTTAAGTGAGTCAAAAATAAGTCGATGAACTGTTGGAATGTTAATTTAGGTCGGTTTGCTCTGTGCCATTTCTTGCTATTCTATGTAAATTTGGTTGTTTGTATTCCTTCCCTATTATCATTTTTGAACCATGCCCGCTAAAGGTATGTGAATTATGTAATAGTTCGCATCACCGAACTATTATCATCAAGTAGTCCATTAGCGTTGGTCAATTTTTAGCATGTTAGGTTGTAGGCAAAGATGTGTTATCCAATACGTTTCCAGTAGCACTTCATAAATGCCTTTGTTATTTGCTTAGTATCAAAGTTGGTTTGTTAATCCTTGTCATGGTTAAGTTAGTTCATTTTTGTCCTAAAATTTATCTGTTACTTTGGGTCTAATGGGTGGGTTTGGTTGCATCTTAATTTCGAATTTCTTAAGTGACTTTCGTTTCAATTGAGTTTTGTCTCATTTATTTTGTCTGATTCATATGCTAATTTTGCCTTCTTTCTTTTTGTTGTATGAACCTTTCCCGAGTTCGGGGGAGACTCTTTCTCTCTTGCATCCTCAAGATAAGCCATAGAGGCTCAATCTCTCTCCGTTGAGTCAGCCTTAAGTGAATTTTGAATTAAGAACAGGTTTACAGGGATTGAGGACTGGCTGTAGGTCTCAAAAAGCCCAAAAAAGGGGTTGCGTACCTGCTGTATCCAGCATTATACGCTGGTATACATGGCAAAATGCAATATACAGGTGCAGGAAAGGGGAAATACAGGTCAAAAGGGACGGAATACAAAGTGCAAACAAAAATACAGGTTTCGCAAACCCTAAAATGGGTTGGATACGGCTCGTATACATCGGTATACACAAAAAGTATACACAGATTTTCAAAAGGAAATAGCCCCAAAAGCCTTGATAATTTCCAACAGGTTAGGTGGTGCAGAAATGGGCCAAAGCCCAGTGAGAAATCAGAAGAAAAAAAAATTGAAGAAGAGCAAATGGGCCAAAAGGCCAACTTAATTGGGTTTGGGCCAAAGTCCAACTCCAATTACTTTTCTTCCTTTTATTATCGTTTTATTGTATTGATTGACTAACTTTGTTTATTTTATGGTTCAATTTAATTAAATTCTCGAATATAGCCATTTCTCCTTTTTATATCTATATATATATATCCAAATTAAACTATTTCATACTTAGCTCTGTTTTTCTTATTAGTCTCGTCACTTGAAATTACTTCCCTTTAGGATGAACTCTCTTTAGTTTATTTCCCTTTTTAAAAAATAATTAATAAATAATAATAATAATAATAATAAAATAATACTAGAATTTTTTATAGTTATGTTCCATGCTTAGTTTTATTTTTATTAGTCCTGTCAACAATTGAGGTTTTCCCTTTAAAAGTTTTCCTTTAGTTATTCCCCTTGATAATAGTAATAATAATAATAAATAAATAAATAAATAAGTGAATTTCTCTTTACTTAGTTAATATTTTCTCAAAAAATTAGTCAAAGTCATTTTTAGTCAAATCGCCGGTCAACCGCAAGTTAGCAGACATTTCGAGGGCCTAACACCTTCTCGGAATGTATATTGAACTCGAACCCTTTTTCAATTGATTTTATCTGTTTGAGTCTTTTGAAAAATCTTATATTTTTCTTGATTTGTTTTACTAAAAATTAAGTTTAATCGATTTTTCGAAAAATTAGTCATTTTTTCTTTTATTTATATTTTCGAATAAAACACAAGTTACCAAGCTGCATTGTCAAATTACCCAAATGCCCCTCATAGCTACCAAGCTCCACAATACCAAAATTTCCAAACACCAGCACCTGCTCACCAAAATCCTCCCAGTTATCACCAAGTACCTCCATCTTCACAAAATAATTATAATCTTTCTTGTCGAGAGTTTTTTAAGAAACCTTCTTGAGTCTTTACTCATTTGGTTGAAAGTCGAACCCAACTCTTCGAGAGATTGAAAGCGACTGGTCTGATACGAACAATTGATCCAAAAAATGTAAAAGTCAATTCCAGACTTTACAGGTCCGATATTCATTGTGCTTACCATTCAGTGGGTGCTAGACATACCAGTAAGGATTGCATCAACTTGAAGCAGAAAATTAAAGACTTAATTGATCAAAGAATTGTCACTCTTCAAGCTGTCAATTCTGATGCCAATGGTAATTCACCGATGAATCGAGGAGGATTCGCTATTAACATGATTGACCCAAAGTCTCAAGCACCTCACCGTCTAAACGCCCCAAATTATTGTCAAATGAATCCACCTCAACAAGGTCATTGCTACGCCGTAATTTTCCTAACCTTTAGAAAAATCACTTTTTGAAATATTCTAAGTATAAAACAATTTAAGAAAAATACTTAGAAAAGAGTCGCCACTTAATTTTTTAAAGAAATTAAGAAAACTTATAATTTTTAAAGATTTAAACAGACAAAATCATTTGAAAATACCAAAGAGGGTTTGGGGTTCAATTTACACTTCGAGAAGGGTTTAAGCATTCGAAGTGTCCGCTAACATGCGATTGACCTGCGACTTGACTAAAATACATTTGTCTATTTTTAGAAAAATAAGTTAATATAAAAATATAATACTTTATAATATTTAATTAACTTTAAGAAAATAATTAAATAAATGACATTTAATTTTAATTTTTTCAAGAAAAACAAAAGGGACCTAACTTGTTAGATTTGAATTAGAGACAAGTGATTAGAATATTAACAAACTAGATTAATTAAAATTTATTTGACTCGTAATAATTTGAACTAATTTAGTCGATAAACCAAGAAACCATTTAAAACTAATTAAAGACAAATGAAAGTTTTAACTAAAAAACAATATTTAATTATGTAAAAAATACAAGAGTTGATGAAATTGAAATTTTATTAAAATCTTAACATAAAAAATATAGTTCGTCTTCTGGGGATTTAATTGAGTTAACTAACAATTTTAAAGTTAGAGTTAAATAAAATTAGTCAGACATAATAAAAACAATTAGGAGAGTAAAAGAGATAATGAAATTGGTCCCCTTTTTGGGCCAACTTCGCTGCAAGTTTTTGGGTTTTAACCCAATCCCGTTTTTGTATACATTGACTGCATATCAGTGTATATCGGCATGTATATCAGCTCTTTCCATGTATCTCCTGCTTCCAAACATCTGTATTTCACCTTAGCCATGTATTTTTTGCGTTTTTGAGCTGTATATCGCTGTATAATAAATGTATACTGTTGTATACAATATGTATACAACCCATTTCTTGGGCTTTGAACATTTATGAACTTATTTCCAGCACTACGTTGGGCCTTCGGGATCTGTAATGGCTTCCAAATACATAGGGGGGTTGACTCAAGAAAAGGGTAAAATTGAGCCTCTACGGCTCATCTCGAAGATACAAGAGAGAGGTCCACCATGGACTCGGAAGGGTGAGTTCATACAAAAAATAAAAAATAAAAAAGCAAAGTAAGCAACAAATGGCTAAAGGAATATGGATTTGAACATAATTTTCAACCAAATTAAACACGAGAGGGATTAACAAAACTACTGACCATTTTAATAAAATGGGTAACACACTATTTAATGCACATACCAAGGCAATAATTTGTTCCTTTTAGCCAAATTGAAGAAAATGATACAAAATGCAGTGAACTAACTATGTTGTAAAAAAAAACGTGAATGGGAGTAGCACTGTTCGGAGCGAAGGTGGTAAACATCAAGACACAGATTTAAGAAAAATAAAACACCTATGAATTGAATGAAGAGAAAACCAATGGGTATTTGATTTTAGAAAGGCTTAAACACTACTTAGATATTTGAATAAGATGACTATTATCCAGGATCTAGCCAAGGCAAATAATACCAAATATTAACCACAAATCTAAGGCATCACACTAAAGCAAGGAAAGATTGAATTTCAACAGAAACCATAAACATTTTATGCTAAAAAATGTATGACCTTTAAGCATGGATAAGGAAGCGAATTAACACTAGCAACTCTAACTAAGGAATAGAAAAATAAAGTAAAAATGGCATGTTTGTTCTAAGTGTGAAAATCGTAGCAACTCATATATAAGAGACATGTGGAACAAAGCATTAACAATCACTGCTTGGCACATTCAAACGAGCCCAACGAGCATCATATCAACACCAACACTTTGAAAATAAAATAAAATAAAATAATGTGCTACAAATGGGTATAAACCAGAGATGGCAATGGGCTAATTTTATTCCAAATTATCCTTTAGGAATCTGCCAAATGCAAGATATATATGATCAATACATGATGTGAAATACGTGAGCAGAAATTTTTTAAACTGGATATGGACAGATTTTGAACATGCTTTAAAGAATGGAAACCATGTATCCACAAAAAGTTAAAGATGAAACAACATAATTCGTTTGGCACCCTCCAAACATATAACAGGACAACAAACATTATTTCAACAATGAGAATAAGGCAGTAACATGGCGCTTAATAAATAAATAGACTAAAACTTGAAGCAAACATCACAACCACGAGTCCGAGAAGACCCCAACAGACTCGAATGACATTAGCTCATCTCGGAAACGAAATACGCATCACTAATTTCAGAGAAAAGAAAGATATCGCTAAGACTCAAACAAATCAAATACGGGTATCTTCGGAATACTACATCATTTCTACACACTGAACTCAAAGTGAACAAAATGGATACGAGTTATTTACCTTTTAAGAAGCAGAGAACTGAGACAACGAGCAGGGGAGCGATTTCCACGATTCTCCTACCACACTAGTTCAGACTCGAGCAGTCCAAAGGAAACAAATAAAATTGAAACCAAGTGACCTTTTGTAAGCTATTTTCGTATGTGAAATATTGCCCTCAAAACCCAATCTTTTTCTTCCGTCCTCCTAATCACTGAGGGAGAGAACTATATATAGGAAAAAATGGAGCAACTTTGGGGGAGGGATTGAATCCGTTGGAAAATTTCAAAAGAAAATTTGAATTTTCCTCTACTCCTTTTCGAGATCAACAGTGAAGGGGGATGGCAAAAATAGTGACTTCCGCGAAAAGGGGACGACGAAGTGATCGATGTTGAGACTGCTAGGGTATGGGTTCGCAGAGTAGTTGGATGAGATTTCCAGATTTGCTGAGATTTTCTGGGTTGTGTCTGGATGATGAAGAACGGGGTGGTGTCGGTTTCTGCGTGGAAAGGAAGAAGAACAAAGAGTACAGGGGTCGTTTGGTACTGGGTATGCACGTATGGTGTGTTGTATTGTATTGTTGATTGAATTGGGTTTCTTTTGTGGGAATGGTTGTTGAGGAATTGTTGCTGAAGTGGGCTAGTATTAACGATTGAATAGTGGGCTGTAGTTGGGCTGAAGCAAAGGAAATGGGTTGAAATAATAGGGTCTAAGATTAGAGGCAATAAAATGGTTAGGATTGCAATTGGAGAGATGACCCAATTATAGTCAATTGTAGTTAATAATTTAGCCAATAATGGAGTTAATTAGCAAATTCGGCTAAAACCTAAATAAGATGAATTAATATTACTTAATTAACATGCTTCTTAATCTTAACGAAATAAAATAATTAACTCAATTATAAAATAATTAATTTAATTAAAAACTAATTAACTTGAAATTATAACTATAACTTAAAGTAAATTAATAAAATATTTAACTAAAATGTAAAAATATTTTTGAGATGATTTTTGAATATTCATAAATACATACAAAATTAACTAGAATATATATTAGTTTAAAACTCGTAAAAATGATGGAATTACTTAAAATGACTTGAAAAGTACTTAAAATTTTATAAAGTCAATTATTTCAAATCGTTTGGAATTTAAGAAGCTCGATGATTAATTTACATTGTGGAGGTCCAAAATTGGGTGTCAACAACTGTCCCTCGTTTGACTTGGATTGATGAAAGAAATTTGAGGCAAATGAAATTTACTAATCTAATTTTGACTGACTACATCTTCATCTTTAGGAAAGGGATTTTGGTATGGACTTTAGGAATTATAGCCGAACCTCGTTATCAGGTTTCCTACATATCTCAGGCTATATGAGAAATCAGGTCACTTGTAGTTTAATACGCTTGATTTGACGCACGATTTTGAAAAAATTCAAAAGTCATCCCAATATCGAATTATGAAGAGACCGAAATGCTCGAGAATAAGATTTGAGAGAGAATGTCGGAATACAGCCAAGTTTTCAACATTGAGCCCGCCTACATATCCTTAAACCTTAGGAATCAGGTTGTTTGTAGTTCGACTCAATCGATTGAAAAGGAAATCTATTATGCTAGATAACCTTCATTTCTGGAAAAGTGACAAGTAAGTCAAGTATGAAAAAAAGGCTTGCAACCTCTTAGCCATGAATGTGGTGCGCTTCACACCCATAATTAAGAACTTACACGGACATAATTTCCAAAGCTCTTGGTGCATTGTCACTCAGATTGGAAAGCTGCCTCCGATAAGAGTAAAAAGTTTTCCGGATGCGAAATTGGAACTGATAAACCCAAGGAAATGCCCACGCGCTTTTTGATAGGGGTGTGGTTTGATTGTGGTGAAAGTTGCTCCTCAGCTCGCGTCTTAAGAGTTTGATATTCCTCTTTGGACTATGTCTCAGTTCGCTGCTAAGAAGAGTTCCACGTTGTGTTGCATCCTTTTTTATGTCGTCCGCACCTGTGGTTTGATTTGAGTATTCATCCTCTCGGATGCTCTCGACAAAGACTGACATAAAACTCATTAGTATAAAATATAATTCAAATGGAGAGATAGTGTCATTTACCATGTTGGCACTTAATTGTTCTCCTTGAATATTTAACGTCAACTTCTTTCAGTTTGACGTAAAGCAAATAAAGCATGTGTCTCATATTTGCGACATGACTCTTCACTGTACTCTTCTTTTAATAATGAAGTAGCAAAATAGACTAATGTAATATGTTGATGGTTCTCTTGGTGGTTAAATATGATGGCCCTCTTGGCGGTCTGAATATGATGGCCCTCTCGGTGGTCTAAATATGATGTACCTCTCGGCATTTGAATATGATGGCCCTCTCGGCAATTCGAATATGCAATGCCCTTCTTGATATTTGTATAGGATGGCCCTCTCGGCATTTGAATATGAATGGCCTTCTCGGCATTTGAATATGATGTCCTTCTCGACAATTTGAATATGCAATGGCCCTCTTAGCCTTTGTATAGGATGGCCCTCTTAGCAATATAAATATGAATGGCCCTCTCAGCAATATAAATATGAATGGCCCTCTCGGCAATTTACTATGCGATGGCCCTCTTGGCCTTTATATAGGATGGCCCTCTCGGCAATATGAATATGAATGGCCCTCTCGACAATTTAATATGAATGGCCATCTCGGCAATTTAATATGCGATGTCCCTCTCGGCATTTTGAATATGCAATGGCCCTCTTGGCAATTTGAATATGAATGGCCTTCTCGACAATTTGAATATGAATGGCCCTCTTGGCAGTTTGAATATGAATGGCCCTCTCGGCAATATGAATATGAATGGCCTTCTCGGCAATTTGAATATGAATGGCCCTCTTGGCAGTTTGAATATGAATGGCCCTCTCAGCAATATGAATATGAATGGCCTTCTCGGCAATTTGAATATGAATGGCCCTCTTGGCAGTTTGAATATGAATGGCCTTCTCGGCAATATGAATATGAATGGCCCTCTCAACAATTTAATATGTGATGGCCCTCTCGGCATTTTGAATATGCAATGGCCTTCTTGGCAATTTGAATATGAATGGCCTTCTCGGCAATTTGAATATGAATGGCCCTCTTGGCAGTTTGAATATGAATGGCCCTCTCGGCAATATGATTATGAATAGCCCTCTCGGAGATTTAATATGCGATGGCCCTCTTGGCCTTTATATAGGATGGCCCTCTCGGCAATTTAATATGCGATGGCCCTCTCAGCATTTTGAGTATGCAATGGCCCTCTTGGCAGTTTGAATATGCAATGACAATGAACGTCGTCTGTCATCAATATTTGATATGATGATAGGTACTTTTTATCATAACATCATTTTCATCGGTATCTCTCAACCTTAAGTGGTAGATACTATTTTTTAATCTGTCAAATACCTCTTTGATCAAATGAAGATGTTACACTCACTAATAGATATTCGTTGGATATGTTCTCTTGAACTAGTTGGTTGATAAATATAGCTCATTTGATGATCTTTGTCACGACCCGGGAGCACCCCTAAGGCGTATTCGACCCCGAAGGGGTCTTATACAAGTCACATAGTCATTCATTGCATTCAATAATGATAATAGTGCGGAACTAAAAACTTATTTACATCCAAACATTCAAGCTTCATTAAAACAACTTCAAAAACACACAGCGGAAGTCTAAGTCTCACATGGCCATCTTAGACACAATCACAAAACATAAGTAGGGACACGGCCCTTTACAATCAAAAGAAGTCTATTA
>JAJOOE010013643.1:0-18134 GCA_036250405.1 Solanum raphanifolium
CGTACAAGGTTAATGGATCAGAACAGCCACAACCTTATAATCTTGGATGACGTTTGGGAGGCTCTTCATGATCTAGACAAACTTGGAATTCCAAGTGGAAGCAACCACAAACATCGGTGCAAAGTGATATTGACAACGCGTTACCGAAATGTTTGTGAAGCAATGGAAGCTCAGAAGATCATGGAAGTTGGAACATTATCTGAAGAGGAAGCATGGTGTCTTTTCAAGCAGAAAGCTGGTGATATAGTTGATGTTCCTTCTATTCATGACACAGCAAAAGAGGTTGCCAAAGAATGCAAGGGGTTGCCGCTTGCAATTATTACAGTTGCAGGAGCCCTTAAGGGTAAAGACGAGCCTTTGTGGAAGGATGCCCTTAAACAATTATGTGATGCAGAAACAAGAAATATCCCTGGAGTGCACACAAAGGTGTATAAACCTCTGAGGCTAAGCTATGATTACTTGGAAAGTGATGAAGCCAAGTACCTCTTTTTGCTTTGTTCTTTGTTCCAGGAAGATAGTGATATTTCGACTGAAAAATTGCTTAAATATGGAATGGGGCTTCACATCTTTTCAAATATTAAAAATATAGAAGAAGCAAGAAATAGATTGTGTCTTCTATTAGAAATATTGAAAGATGGTTTCTTGTTATTCCAAGGTTCAGACAAAAATCATGTGAAAATGCATGATGTAGTCCACGATGTGGCTATAAGTATTGCTTCTGAAGGAGATCATAAATTTATGGTAAGTCATAATGTTAACTCGGAAGAGTTTCCAAGAGTAGAGTTATACAAGCAGCAATACAATCACATGTCAATTGTTGCAAATAAATTTGATGAGCCTTGTAGCCCAATAGTTTGCCTAGAACTGAAGCTTCTAATGTTGAAACTCTATTTTGAAAAGCCGTCCAAGTTACATGATGATTTTTTTGATGGAATGAGTAAACTCAATGTCTTAAGCCTGAGGGGAGCCATTCAGACTTTTCCAACATCCATTCAGAGGTTGTCAAGTCTGAGGATGTTGTATCTGAAAAAATTAAAGTTGGATGACATATCCATTATTGGCGAACTTGTCAATTTGGAAATTCTTTGCATAAGAGATTGTGAGTTAGAGGAGGTGCCAGTGGAGATTGGAAAATTGGGCAATCTAACTATGTTAGAGTTGCAGAATGAGGATACAACAGTTAAAAGGATTTCAGCAGGGGTCTTATCAAGACTAGTTCGATTGGAGGAACTTCATATGGTGGGAGTAGAAGATTGTTGTTACTCCACCCTGAGGGAACTGGAATCTTTATCGAAATTGACTGCACTGACATTAAGTGAATGTTCCAGAGATGTGATCTACAGTAACTTGCACCTTCCCTCCAAGTTGACACGGTACACTCTTAAAGTGGGTGATGCTTACACAGTGACCATGGGTGATTACGGAAAGAATATTGATTTAAAGGTCAGTAAGACCATCCCATTGGGTGATTGGATCTGCCGACTGTTGAAGGAATGCGAAGTTGTACATTCAATGGGAAAAGGCTCTAATAACGTGTTGGCCGAGTTGCAGCTGAATGAGCTTCAGAACGTGAAAGTTCTCGGCCTCTCTAATTGTGATTTAGTGACACATTTATTGAAGATCTGTGGGAGGACACATGAAGTAATCAAGTTCCCCAATTTATATGAGTTACAGCTTCAATATCTGGAATGCCTGACTCACTTTTGCAGTGACAATGTTGAGGGCATTGAGTTCCCACTGTTACGGAGAATGAGCTTCAAGGGGTTACCTGAGTTCCAAAATTTCTCCCCTACCACCAACAACTCCACCGACTCAAATCCTCTTTTTGATGAAAAGGTTTGCTTTTTATCATGACAAATAAGGACTTTTTTTAAATATGAAACGAGCTTACTTTTTCACTTTTTATTTTGACGGTTTTTATGAATTAAAATTTTACCTTTTACTTGAGCACTAAAGATATTTACTTACGCAAAGTATATTCTTTTTATCGTTATATAAATGGCTTAGATATACTTTTTTGGTCTAACCAATTGATTACTTTGTTATTTGAAAATTCTATATTAGGATATATTTGATTCTTTTTACACAGGAATATTTTTATTTAATTTTTGTATTCAACGGCTAATTTAAGTTTTAAATATCGTCCTTATAAATCTATTTGTTTGTCATTATTTGAGTTTCTTATTCTTATTTATTTTTTTGTGTGTGCCCGCGTGTGTGTGAAATAAATAGATATGAAAAAAGAAGAAAAAAGTGAGAACAAAATAAGTTGTATTCAGTTTTTTGAGTATATCATAATGTATAGCTCGTGTATAACTAAGTTATATTATATACTATATTATATTATATAGTATACTATCTATGACTTTTATCAAACTATATTGCATAGTCAATATAATGTTGTATATTTTATATGAATTTTGGTTGATAAAACATGGCTATATTTGTTGTAAACGTAATTACTTTATTGTATATATTTGAAACTACCAAAAAAAGAATATAATGTGTTTGAGATACTAAAAAACTTTTTAAAATATTAAACGAGATTATATGATTTTTTTTAAGGAAAATTTACTTGGATGAGTACCTTTTTAATAAATAATTAGTGATTTTAGCGATATTTTATTTATTTATTACCATTTATAGCAATACATAGCAATGCTGTGCTAAATCTGTAATATGTATTAAACTTGAATTTTGTGTGCAATATATATGTTTTATAGCTATTTTCTTAAATATATTATATTTGTTTGGTAAGAAATTGACACATTATATTATAAGTGTATTAAAATGTGTAATAAATATATTATTCATCAATAAAATTTGTATTATATGTGCTCTATAAATTATTCTCTGTGATATGTATTAAAATTATATTATAAATATATTAAAAGTGATCAAGTAAAAAAATGTTATTGCTATAAATGATAAATATTTTTTTAATATAGTATATTTATGTAAGTTTCCTTTTTTATGTATATATTTGATTCTTTTAAAATATATAAATGTGTCTAAGCAATTTTGGCTTCTCCACGTATGACCTAGTGTTTTCTTCTTGCAACAAAATACAATAAAGTTTGATACTTCAACTTTTGCAGGTTTCTTGTCCCAATCTGACTAAGCTATACATCATAAAACTTGAAAGGATTAGTGTTCTATGCTCTCACCAACTTCCAACTGCCTACTTCACCAAACTTGAATCATTGATGGTATCTAACTGTGAGAAATTGAGAAATTTGATGTCTCCATCAGTGGCTAGAGGTGCTCCCAATTTACAGAGACTATGGATCGGATATTGTCAATCAATGGAAGAAGTGATCACAGAAGAGGAAGAACAAGGAGAAGGAATGATGACCTTATTTCCCTCCTTGGAAGAGTTGGAGCTTTGCGGGCTGCCTAAGTTGGGGCATTTCTTTCTGACGGAGCATGCTCTTGAATTTCCATTACTCAGAAAAGTGAACATTGATGATTGTCCTGAAATGAATACGTTTGTTCAACAGGAAATATTTATGAGTACTCCGAGTCTCGAAAGTGTGAACAATAATGATGAGGTGAAAGCAGTTGATCTCAATAAAGTCATGTTCAATTCTAAGGTTTGTCTTGTACCTCTAGCTATATAACTAACCAGTAAACGCATCCCCGCTTCGCGCTAATTAATTGGATTTTCTATTGTTCAAAAAAAAAATGTTTTAGTTTTCTAATTTTAACTAGTGATATTATTCACACTTACTTTATATATATATATTACGAATCTTCATCATCTAAGTGTTTTTAAATCTTCTAAATACTTGATTTTTATGTAATATATTGTAAGTATAAACAATAGTTTTATTTTTCTTATTAGAAATAATAGAAAGAAAAAAATTCAATAAAACTTGATTTCCTTCTATTCATTTTGATAAATTTCTAAACTAAATTATTTATTATATATTTAATACAAATCTAATATATGAATCTCGTATGCACTTTTCTCTTATTTCATTCTTTTACTTTCTGTTTAAATTCTTTTATTTTTACTCGTTTCCTTTTTTCAGCGTTTCTTTTCTTATTTTCCTACCTCTTCATTTTTGTTTTTGTTTTTTTTTTTAAAATCAGATCACGTTTTCTTCTTCTTCTGATTCCCTAATAATAATAATAATAATTACTTAGTGATTTATGCAGTAACTATTCAATTTAATTAGAGAGCAGTAATAGAATATTCAATAAAAATATGAAATCATACAATTTAATTGAAGAATGAATCATTAGCAATATGAATCATTAAGAACTAACACAATATTATATATTAATTTTTTAAAACAGTTGTCATCAAGCTAAACATTTTTCTTAAAATCGATATATAGCAAAGAATCAACAAATGATTCTTCTTACTTTTGACCCTCCAATTTATATGTTACAATCACTTTGACACTGGCATGGTAAAGATACATAATTTTTGCCCTTCCCTTCTTAATAATATTACTAGTGTATTTGTCTGTGCTTCGCACAAGTATAAGAAAATATTAAATATATTTTAAAATAATTAATGTCACGATTTGATAAATATTCTAATAAATTATATAATAAAAGAGAGAAATACAAATTAAGTTACCTGATATTATCTATTTAGGAAAATTGCTAAAAAAAAATCTCATGCGGCATTTTCAATTTAAAATAGCTGATAAAAAAGGTGAAAACATAAAAGTTGATATGAAAAGTTTCAGCCACGTAACAGTCCTTTAATTATCATAGTTTCATACTAAATTCAATGATTCTTATATCAATATTATTGGTTCAACCAACAATATTAAATCTACTCTATCATAAATTCCGTGACTTTTTTTTTTTGTATAAATGACTGCATAATAAAACTATACAAAATAAAATATATTTGTGCTAAATCATAGTGAGAAAAAAATATTTGAATTATATTCGAACATATTTATGCACAAAACTCAAAAGTCGGAGAGATTTTTTTTCTTTTTTTCGATATTCGATGCTCGTACTGGCATTCATATAGTACATATTTATGTCGCATAAGATTCATTAATATTAAAATTTTATATTTAAACTTTCATTCTTATAGCATGCATTGCGAGAACAAAGAATTAAGTTGCTATAGTGAAACACTGTCGTTGAGGTTTTTCTTTTACAATAAAAATAAAATAAAATTGAACACATAATTTAGTCGCATAGAGATTATTAAAGAGTACCAAAAGTTGGATGTAGAAAAAGTACTAAAAGTTGGATGTGAGAAAAATAAAAGAAATGTTTTTTTACTTTCAATAACAATTAATAAATCTTATACACATTGATCATATATTCACATTTATTATGGTAGAAAGAGGGAAAAAATATTACTCTTTGTTATCCTTATTCACACCTCATTTACACTGTTAGAAAGAAGCTTAGCTTATATATATGACTTTTCTTCAACACTTCAAAAATTGTGATCTTAAAATTATATAACAAATTAAAATAAAGAGAAAATGAAATAATTACTTAATTTTGACTGTCGACATCTTCTTCTTTTTTGCTTGTAAAACCTTTAAAACTACATGAAAAGTGATGAAGACAAAAATAAATTATTACCCTCCACAAAAAATCACTTAACTATATTAGAAAGTAAAAAATAAAGAAGGGTCATAGCATTAATATAGTATTCGACTATTAAGAAACGCATATACAAACCATGAACAAAAGAAAGAAAGCATCAATAGTATATTCACTATATATATTAAATCATGTAAAGAGAAAATCCAAAGAAGATGAAGAAAGAATTTGAATAGATATGAAACTAAAAAAAAAAAACCAAAATAAATCATGTAAAGAGAAAATCCAAAGAAGAAGAAAATGACTGATAGACAACTTAAGAATTTGATTATGTAAGCATAAATTTAAGGGAAAAGGGACAAATATACCCCGAACTATCACAAATGGTATGTTAATACCCTTCGTTATACTTTATGGTTGTATATACCCTTAAAACTAACGGACGGACACATGGCTTCATCTCAGCCATTTACTCGATTTTATTTATTTATTTACCTAAAATAAAAGATTCACCCGACCCACAACCAAATACCCTTCATCTTTTTTGTGAGAGAATATCACTGATACCTTGCTAATCCAAAAAAAAAAAAAAAAAAAGGAGAAATAAAAAAGAATCTTCATCTAGAATAAACTCAATGCATCCTCCTTAAAGTTTAGACAACAACAATGAATCAACTGCTTTCAACAACACAAAATTTTCAACTTTGTGCAAAATTAAAATCAAAAGCTTTCCAACAACAACCACAAAAATATGATGCACTTGGTTCATTTCATCAAAATCTATTTCAAAAATATTTTTGAACCTTTTCAACCACAACAAATCAATTTGAGCTCAAATTTTTTTATTCAATTGCAAATTCAATTTAAAGCTTGAAGCTTTATCCGTCAATGGTGGTAGTATTTTTAACCCACTTCAACAGCAACTAATTAATTTAAGTTAAAATTTTCTTATTTGATTGTAATCCCACTTTTCTTGAAGCTTTGTCCATCAATGGTGGTAGTATTTCCAACCCCTTTCAACAACAACAAATCAATTTAAATTCGAAATTTTTTAATTCTATTAAAGACCCACTTTTAAACTAGAAGTTTCGTCCATCAATGGTGATAGTATTTCCAACCCCATTCAACAACAAATCAATTTGAACAATAAATTAAAATGGGTCTCTTGTTTGTCAATGAAATAACAAGCTACTGTGTCTTTGTTTAATGAGATTCGAAAAAAGCTGCAAATGAAGATGTATTGAAGAACAATTTCGTGTTTTGTTTGATTTAAAAGATTTTGGGATATGTTTTAATGGAGGAGGGCTCTTTGTTTTTATTTTAATTTAAAATGTCATCGTGTTTTAATTTGGGTCATGAGTGGGTAAATGAAAGATGGGTGGGTTTTTTAATTTTAGGTAAAAAATAAATAAAATCGGGTAAATTGTTGAGATGAAGCCACATGTCCGTCCGTTAGTTTTAAGGGTATACACAACCCAAAAGAGTAATGGTAAGGGTATATGCAACCTTAAAGTATAACGGAAGGTATGTACGTACCATTTGTGATAGTTCGGGGTATATTTGTCCTTTTTCCCTAAATTTAAAGGGGAGCTAGATGATTCTTTAGGAACTATTAAATTAAATGGCAATAAAAATATGCTAACTATAGGTTTTGCCGTTTTGCACATGTATATTCCAATCTTATATTTGTCAATTGTCATATAGGCTTCTTTTTTTTTTATTAACATAAATTAATTACAATTATGGGATAAGTTACATGGAAAAAAAATCCTGAGGGAAGAGGAAAAGTTGATCAATTAACTATCAGATTATTTTTTGTTTTGTTATTGTTAACATAACTTGAAGAAGATATATTATAGTGAGAGGTTAAAAGCTGAGTAATTAAATGTTAGATTTTTTGAAATATTAAAAATAAAATAAGTAAATAAATGAAGGGAAAAAAAATGTCAAAAAAAAGGAGAAAAAGGATAAATATAAATAGAGCCCGTAAAAGAGGTGTTACATCACCTTGTCCCGTTAATTAATTAATTTTTTCTTTGTCATGTTAAAAATTAAACAACTTAAACTCGTGTTTAAGCACTTTTGGCTTTTCAACTTATGACCTAGTGTTAATTGGCTTATCGTTTGATACTTGAACATTTGCAGGTTTCTTGTCCCAGCTTGAAAAACCTATCTATCATTAGGGCTAACAACATAACTTCTCTATTCTCTCGCCAACTTCCAATTGCGCCCTACTTCAGCAAACTTGAAACATTGGAAGTAAAGAGTTCTGGAAAATTGAGAAACTTGATGTCTCTATCAGTCGCTAAAGGTCTTCTGAATCTCCGAATACTAAAGATAGATGGTTGTGAATCAATGGAAGAAGTGATCACAAAAGAGGAACAACAACAAGGAGATGGAATAATGAACTTATTTCCCTTGTTGGAAGAGCTGGAGCTTTGCAGGCTGCCTAAGCTGGGGCATTTCTTTCTGACGGAGTGTACTCTTGAATTTCCATTTCTCAGAAAAGTGAAGATTCATGACTGCCCTGAAATGAATACGTTTCCCCAACAAAGAATATCCGTGAGTACACCGTGTCTCAAAAGTGTGAACAATGATTATGAGGTGAAAGTAGTTGGATTTGTACTTTTTAGCTATATTGAACATTCGCAGGTTTCTTGTCCCAGCTTGGAAAAGCTATCTATCTCTAGTGCTGACAGCATAAGTTCTCTATTCTCTCACCAACTTCCATACTTCAGCAAACTTCAAGCATTGGTAGTAGAGAATTGTGTAAAATTAAGAAACTTGATGTCTCCATCAATGTCCAGATGTCTTCTGAATCTCCGGACACTAAATATAGAAAATTGTGAGTCAATGGAAGAAGTGATCACAGAAGAGGAACACCAAGGAGAAGAAATGACTAATGAGCCCTTATTTCCGCGGTTGCAAACGCTGAATCTTCTAAGGCTGCCTAAGCTGGGGCATTTCTTTCTGACTAAGAATGCTCTTAAATTTCCATTCCTCATACAAGTGACCATTTTTCGTTGCCCTAAAATGAAGATGTTTGTCCAACAGAGAGTATATATGGGTACAACGAGTCTCAAAAGTGTGAACAATGATGATGAGGTGAAAGCAATGTTCAATTCTAAGGTTTGTCTTGTGCCGCTAGTGTATAACTAATTAATATAAATATTTTTGTCATGCATTAGTACACCCCTGGTCTACTGCTCTCTTACCGTTTTAACTAGCAAATAATTAATAGTAACAGTAATCTTCTCAGATAGTCATTTCTGTTTCTCACCTGATACCTATGTTGACTGAGGTAACAAATATATATAGGCGAAACTAAAAAATTGTAACCGAGGGGTTCATGTAAATCTAATAGTTTTTGCCCAGAAACTTTAATCTGTATTAGTAATATCTAGATTATGAACTCGATTGTTATTGGATATTACCCTGAGGTCATTAGAGATATTTATAAATTTCAAATTCTGAATCTGCATCTCGTTCTAAATTTTTTATTTTTTACGCCTCAATAGGACTAATAAGATAAGAAATAACCCCTTGCTTGTACTTTTTCTTTTGAGTTTCGTTTTTATTATATATATAAAAAAACTAGTCCTAAAAAATGTCTTTCATTATATTTAACAGCTAATATATATGTGGATTTGTTTTCTCATGTCATCTTGTATTTTATCTCTTTTTAAAAGATTTTAAAGAATGCTATTTTGGAGAAGCTTTTTAAAATATTTCTTTTATTTGAGTAATTTGACCTTAAATGATTTCTTTCATATTTTGAAAATAATGGTATTTATATGGGATGTTTCTCAAAAATTAACTGTTAAAACTATAATAATTGTTTTATAATACTTTTAATCAAACCTAGTTTTTAAGCACTTTTGACTTCTCAACTTATGACCTAGTGTTTTCTTTGTGGGTGTTAATTGTCTTATGGTTGAGCCCTTATCATCCCTTCAACATTTTCAGGTTTCTTGTCCCAGCTTGGAATATCTACACATCAGGGAAGCTGAAAGCATTAGTGCTCTATGCTCTCACCAACTTCCAACTGCCTACTTCAGCAAACTTCAAAGATTGTACGTATTGCATTGTGGAAAATTGAGAAACTTGATGTCTCCAACAGTGGCCAGAGGTCTTCTAAATCTCCAAGTGTTAACCATAGAAGACTGTGAATCAATGGAAGAAGTGATCACAAAAGGAGAAGGAATCATGACCTTATTTCCCCACTTGGAAGAGCTGGAGCTTAGCAGGCTGCCTAAGCTGGGGCATTTCTTACTGACAGAACATGCTCTTGAATTTCCATTTCTCAGAAAGGTGAAGATTGATGACTGTCCTGAAATGAAGACGTTTGTCCAACAGGGAGTACATGTGGGTACAACGAGTCTCAAAAGTGTGAACAGTGATGATGAGGTGAAAGTAGTTGCTCTCAATAAAGCAATGTTCAATTCTAAGGTTTGTCTTGTGTCGCTAGTTGTATAACTAAATATTGCTCTCTTTTCGTTTTAATCTTTAGATAGTTATTTCTGTTTTTCACTTCCTGTTACCTTGATGTAAGATGAGATATGGTTCATTTTTAGATTTGTACTTTAAGTTACATTGAATTTTCATCCCTTATATAAAATACAAGGCCTTCAACATTTGCAGGTTTCTTGTCCCAACTTGAAAAACTTATACATCAATGGGGCTAACAGCATAAGTGCTCTATGCTCTCACCAACTTTCAACTGACTACTTCAGCAAACTTGAAACATTGAGTGTATGGGGTTGTGGAAAATTGAGAAACTTGATGTCTCTATCAGTGGCCAAAGGTGCTTTGAATCTCCAAATACTAAGGATAGATGATTGTCAATCAATGGAAGAAGTGATCACAGAAGAGGAACAACAAGGAGAAGGAATCATGACCTTATTTCCGCTCTTGGAAAAGCTGAATCTTCGCACGCTGCCTAAGCTGGGGCATTTCTTTCTGACAGAACATGCTCTTGAATTTCCATTTCTCAGAAAGGTGAAGATTGATGACTGTCCTGAAATGAAGACGTTTGTCCAACAGGGAATATCTATCAGTACACCGATTCTCAAATGTGATGATGACGTGAATGTAGATGATCTGAATACAGCAATGTTCAATTATAAGGTTTGTCTTGTGCCGCTAGTTGTATAACTAATTACTGCTCTCTTTTCATTTTAATCTTTAGATAGTTATTTCTGTTTTTCACTTCCTGTTACCTTTATGTAAGATGAGATATGGTTCATTTTTAGATTTGTACTTTAAGCTATATTGAATTTTCCTCCCTTATATAAAATACAAGGCCTTCAACATTTGCAGGTTTCTTGTCCCAACTTGAAAAACGTATACATCAATGGGGCTAACAGCATAAGTGCTCTATGCTCTCACCAACTTCCAACTGCCTACTTCAGCAAACTTGTAAAATTGAAAGTTAAGAGTTGCGAAAAATTGAGAAACTTGATGTCTCTATCAGTGGCCAGAGGTGCTTTGAATCTCCAAATACTAAAGATAGATGATTGTCAATCAATGGAAGAAGTGATCACAGAAGAGGAACAACAAGGAGAAGGAATCATGACCTTATTTCTGCTCTTGGAAAAGCTGAATCTTCGCACGCTGCCTAAGCTGGGGCATTTCTTTCTGACAGAACATGCTCTTGAATTTCCATTTCTCAGAAAGGTGAAGATTGATGACTGTCCTGAAATGAAGACGTTTGTCCAACAGGGAATATCTGTGAGTACACCGATTCTCAAATGTGATGATGAGGTGAAAGTAGATGATCTCAATAAATGGATACAACAGAGATTCAATTCTCAGGTTTGTCTTGTGCCGTAGCTGTATAACTAATTAACTCTTTCCATCTTAACTTAATAGTAATAGTAATATTCACATACTTATTTATGTTTGTCAACTTCCTTGTACAATATTTTCAATTAGAAATCACTATTCTCTGCTCCCAGGAACAATCTGAAGTTAGTGATGACGACGATCAATCTGAAGCTATCGAGTCTTGAAAGGGTGAACCATGATTTTGGTATGATAACAATGAAGCCAAACCTAGTGATGTCTATGAATCCAAAGCTAGCTAGGAAGGTAATGAGTATTCCATGAAGTAGTCCAAGTTAGATCGAACATCACCTAATACCTACACCGTTGTTTATTGATTTTTGAAAGAAGGGGCAGATCTTGAAGAAGCAGCGCGAGTAAAATGCTCGCGATGGAGGTAACAAGTAGAGGGGGATCAATATTATAATCCATGGATTCACTTGAACCCAACAGTTTTTGCCAAAAGACTTTGTATTTGTATCAGTAATTTCTTTATAGAAACTCTCTGGTTGTGCGGAGGGTGTAAACCAACCCAAATTAGTTGAGTTAACTTTCTGTTTGATTTTGATTCAAGGACAATCTTTTACATGGTATTGAAGTAGAGAAGTCCTAGTTTGGACACTCTTCTTTATTAATTACTTCTTACTTCTTTAATCAGAAGTTCTTTAACAATTTCAGAAACACAGGTTAACTACAGCATGAAGCATTGATTTGTACTTTCCAGTAAAATACACTGTTATCGAAGAGTTGTTTACATTACCGTGTATACAAGTTAAATTCTTCTGACATGTGAGATTCTATCACTTCCTTCAATTTGTGACTTCTCTTATACTAGAATTTGTTGGCTTTTGTGTGTTTGAATAATTTGCAAAAGTTGTGGTTGTGTTGTTGAAGTTTCTTGTTGGGTTGGTGCATGTTTCCAATTGTGATTTCTAGTTGAATCTATTTATATTAAGGGGTTTTATGATTCTAAGTGTTTGGGGCTGAACCTTTGAAGTTAAGAAGGTTTAGAGTTGGAAAAACTAAGGAGAAAAGTCGGATTTTTGGGGGAAAAGGCTGGGGTGTCGCGCCAGCCTGCACGCCCCAAAAGGGACTCTGAAGTTTCCCCTTGGGGCGGCGCGCCATGCAGAGCGACCAGCAGACCCCTCTGAAGTCTGAGGGCTGGCACCCCGCGCCTGTCAGAGCGCCAAGGATGCCAATTCTTCCCATTCCTTCCCCACTTTTTCATACATGTTCCTTGGTAATGTATATATGTTTAATAGTTGTTTTCAACACTCTAAGGTACATCTAAACATCCCAAACTCATCCATAAACATAAGATCATATACCTTGAATCCATAATCGAATTCAAGGCGAGTTAGGATCAAAGTCAAGTGAAGTTAGAGTCAAGCTTAGAAGTTAAGAAGTAAGTTAAAGCAAGTCTTTAAAGTTTTTCAAGAGTCTTTATTGAACGTTTTAACTTCATTTTAAGGCTAGAGTTTCAAGTTAAGTAAAGAGTATAGAGTTTCAAGTTAAGTAAAGAGTATAGAGTTGAGTTCATTTTCTCAAAAGTTATTAGGGAACTAAGTATTCCCAAAGAAGTTTATAAATGTTTTCACATTTAAGATGAGAGGAAACTGAGATTTCCAAAAGAGATTTGAGCAGTTTGAGTACTATCTCTTTTAAGAAAAAGATGAGTTTGCGAAAGAGTTTCTAAAACATGATTAGTATGACAATTGAGTATGTCATCAATGTTTAAACAGTATGGTCTCTAGATATACCATCAATGTTTATGCAGTATGACTTCCCGAGTCATCAATGATCATATTAAAAATATGGTTTTGATATGTTCTTTTTAGAAAGAGTTTTCAAGAGCAATTACCTCTTTTAAGAGGGTAGTTTGAGAAATTATTCAAACTAAAGAAAGAAGTTTGTTTTTAAACCATATGAGCCAAAGTATATTTTTGGGAGTAGTCTTGAGCACCGAATTGGGGACACGAGTTCACATTAACTCAACTCTCCATAAGAACCATGTAGCCAAACATGGGATTTAACGGGTCATACTTTTTAGATGATCACGTAAGTTAAGCTAGTGGATCCACTAAGTTAAAGTTAAAGTAAGGTCCTATATCACGGCAAGGTATAGGATGGTCCTTGGGCAACGTGAGGTAAAACGTTGTATCATCACTAGGGCTCATAGTGGTGGTTATCGGTTAGAGAAACTCCCACAGTAGAAATTGCATGGTTCCTCGAGGGGTTCTGCTTAGTATGGATGGGGGTATGGGACTTCATTCATGCATTGCACAAGTAGACTTTGAGAGGGAGCATGGTATTTTTATGATATTATGATTATGATTTTGACGTCATGTTTTAAATAGTTTTCCTTTTCTTTATATTGCATGTGTCTTATTGCTTTATATTGAGTTCAGTTATTCATGAGTTGAACAGAGCCAATGTAAGTGTTCCTTTGTACTCCTTTCAAGCGTAAGTTGTTGTTTAGCTTTCCAGCTCGCATACTTGTACATTCAATGTACTGATGTCAGTTGGCCTGCATCTTATTATGATGCAGACGCAGGTAATTAGGGTCAACATCCAGCACGCCGTTGATCCAGTTGAGCACTCCAGAGTCAGTGGTGAGCCTCTTTGCATTTCGGAGGACTCGGTTATTTGGTTTTTCCTAGTTTTGCTTTATTAGGATGTTGCGTGGTCTGTCCCAACATCCGTCCCAGTGTTATAGAGGCTTCATAGACAGTCAGTCAGTTAGTATTGAGTCTCTCATCTATGTATATGTATAAATATTCTATTTTGAGACTCGAGTTGCCTTTTGGCCAAGATTTTATCAGTTGGGTTGTTTTATGACCTTTTATTGCATGGAGTTATTCTGTTGAGTTAAGTTTTCCGCTGAGTTAAGTAGCCAGGCCAAGGGTTCGCTTGGGGCCAGCAATGGTCTTCGAGTGCCAGTCCCGCCAGGGTGTAGGCTCGGGGCGTGACAGTTCAAAAGTTTCGATTGTATTCGATACACACAACACTAAGCATGTCAATGTAATCAAAACGTTATACATACTGCAAAAATAAGCATGGACTGATTTAGTTTGAAAATATAGAATATGTGAAGCAAAATGTTCATTCCTCCATGTGATTTTCCTCTGACTGCTTTTGCGAAACCTTGACGTTGGTAGGCAGTGTAAGTGATGGCTCTTTGTCGAGCACAGAAGGAGCTTTGACCATGTGATAGCTTGATATTAACAAGTCAAAGATTTACGGGGATGCTTATCTTGTGATTTCATCACAGAAACCAACGAGTCCAGCTAATTTATTATCATTTTCTTAAACCTAACTATGGCAAGCATATAATATAGACAAGTACGTAATGGAAACCAAATTTAACTGACTCAAATCAACAAGGCAAGAAAGTTTAATATTCTACCTTTGTGTCGTTTCGAACAAGTTGAATACCATGGCCTGAATATACAGTAACAGTTGAGGAACAAACCCGACATTTTTCCAATCTCATCGTGTCGTCCTGTTATATTGCCCTAATTCACTTTGTACCATAACAAATGCAGTATTAAATAAAAACCAAAACACTAACCAATAAGCAACACTAGAGTTATACACCAAAGATAAACTCTTTATAGATACAGAAAGAGGAATGCTTATCTTTTCCACGCAGAAATAAATCGAAAACTAATTAGAAGGTAGGAATAATCCAGATTTCTACTTACAAACAACGTACTAATATAACAAATAAGACAACTATTGCATAGCGCCAATAGAATATTTCATCTTGTATATGTATAAACATCTTCTCGCTCTCAATGCTCATGCTTCTTCTAACCAATGAACCAAATGTAATTTGCTAAGTTTCCATATGAGCCCTCCGCCTTGATCTTTTGGTCAACTTTATGCATAAGTATAACACACTTCTACTCTCTGCTCTCAGTATGAAGACACTAGTGTTGGCAGAAGCTAGAGTGTTGTCCATAAATCGGAAGCTAGGAAAGTAATAAGTACTCGTTTCAAGTTCACGTGAACCCAATAGCTTTTGTGTTATGAACAAGCTTCTGCCCAATTTC
The DNA here is from genome assembly GCA_036250405.1 of Solanum raphanifolium. NCBI lineage: Eukaryota > Viridiplantae > Streptophyta > Magnoliopsida > Solanales > Solanaceae > Solanum > Solanum raphanifolium. The sequence continues at coordinate 15,411 of JAJOOE010013643.1, forward strand.
ACACAACCAGTTATTGGGTGGAAAAGAAGCAATACAACTGGAATGCAGCTCACAAAGGTTGATTTGGGACCCAAGCCCAATTAACAACAGTTTAAAAGGGACTACGGCTTAGAAAAAGTATTCATCTTTTGATTAAACACATTAATTGTGTGCTTACTAATTGTATATTCTCTTTCTTTGAATTGTTGAATCTGATATTCTGAAACTGATATTCTGATGGGTGAAGAAGATTGTGAAATTATTTCTATATTTCAATTAGTAAGGATAAATCTATTTGAAATCAATAACATATCCAGTGTAGTCCACATAGTGGAATCTAAAGAAGGTATAGTGTACGCAAGCTTTACCTCTACCTTAGAGTTGAGATATACTATTATTATTATCCATAAAAACAATATTAACAAATGAGAAAGGGTAAAAAACAGAGGAAGGAAAGAAAAGTGAGAATAGGGGTTGTTTAGGCAATGAAATTTTTTCACTTCTTTTCGAAGTTCAACTCCGGAAAACACGTTTAACCATAAAATTCACTCTAGAATTTAACTTCAAGTTGAATTTCGAAATTTCCAAGAATTTGAAAGGAAAAAAAATTGTTTTCAGTTCAGGAGTATAGAACAAGGGCTTCAACATGACTCACTCAATCAATTGGAGAGAAAATTCCAAAAGCAAACATATACTTTTACTTTTTATCTACATTTCTTTGTCTGCCATATGGAATCAGATTTTTTTGAAATGTTATCTAATCAAACACTACCACTTTAATAATGACCCCACTACTTTTTTAGTTTTCATTGTCATACACCAAATTCTCCATTATTCCACTTAATCAATCGCAGAGAAAATTCCAAAAGCAAATATTACACTTTTCCTTTTATTTCTACTTTTCTGTGTCTGCCATTTTGAAATGTTATCTAATCAACACTCCCACTTTAATTTTGACCCCACTACTACTATTCCTGCTTGCATTCTCATATACCAAATTCTCTATTATTGCTCTTGTTAAACTTTCATTTAATATCTCACCTTTACTTTCCAGTAACCATGTGATGTTTAAGGCCTTCTTTTTCTTTTTGGGATTTGCACCTGATGTCCGGTTTTTGAATTCAAAAGTATATATGTTACTTGAACTCGAAACATTTGTTACAAAAAAACTGAGTACTTACCATTCCATCAAAATCTTTGGTGATACACCTCCCCTTCTACTAGTACCTTTTTTTTTTTTTTTGATCTGTTCAGAAAAAAGTTTGTAAAAGATATACATAAAATTGAAATAATTAATTTTACGAAGAAACCACGAGTTCGAGTACTCCATTTTTTAACACGTAAATTCACCGTTGGTGTTAAAATAGTAGAGGTCCATGTGAGGGAGAGTTAATAGACAATAGTAGTAACTAGCTCAAAGCTGTGTATTTATCAGCTTTCATTTTACTCTCTTGTATTCATTCACTCTCAACCTATTTTTCTTACTCAAAAGCATTTTCATCTACCTTTGTCTCCTTTTAACTAAGAAATCAGAGGAGATAGATATGGAATTCTTATCTATTTTTGTGGAAAGGGTAACAGATTGCTTGATCCAGCCAGTTTTGCGAGGGATTGGGTATCTCTTTTACTATAAGAGCAATATCAGATTTATGGAAAATGAGTCTCAGAAGCTGGAGGATATCAGAATTGGGGTGCAACAAAGAGCGGAGGCTGACCAGAGAAACTTACAAGTCATTTCTCCCAATGTTGAGGCATGGTTTACTAGTGTTGATACTACTACTGCAGATGTGGCAGCTGTAATGCGACGAGGTAGAATTGAGGTTGAAAGGTATGGTTGGTGTCCAAACTTGAAGTCACGCTACTCCCTCAGCAGGAGAGCTAAGAAAATTGCACTGGAGTTGATTGAACTTCGAAATGAAGGCAATGATTATGCTGTTTTCTCCTATCCTGCTGTCCAAATTGAAGTTATACCTAGTAACAGTGCTGAGGAATTTGACTCCAGAAAAATGAAAGAGGATGAGGTCATTGCAGCTTTGAAAGATGACGGGGTCACTATGATTGGGATATGTGGTATGGGTGGTGTTGGTAAAACAACACTCGCTGAGAAAATCAGACAAAAGGCAAAACAAGAAAGGTTAATGGATGTCGTCATGGTAACTGTCAGTCAACAACCAGACTTGAAAAAACTTCAGGGTGAGATCGCAAAAGGAGTCGGACTGACATTAGAAGGGGATGATATGTGGAGTCGTGGAGATCGGCTGCGTACAAGGTTAATGGATCAGAACAGCCACAACCTTATAATCTTGGATGACGTTTGGGAGGCTCTTCATGATCTAGACAAACTTGGAATTCCAAGTGGAAGCAACCACAAACATCGGTGCAAAGTGATATTGACAACGCGTTACCGAAATGTTTGTGAAGCAATGGAAGCTCAGAAGATCATGGAAGTTGGAACATTATCTGAAGAGGAAGCATGGTGTCTTTTCAAGCAGAAAGCTGGTGATATAGTTGATGTTCCTTCTATTCATGACACAGCAAAAGAGGTTGCCAAAGAATGCAAGGGGTTGCCGCTTGCAATTATTACAGTTGCAGGAGCCCTTAAGGGTAAAGACGAGCCTTTGTGGAAGGATGCCCTTAAACAATTATGTGATGCAGAAACAAGAAATATCCCTGGAGTGCACACAAAGGTGTATAAACCTCTGAGGCTAAGCTATGATTACTTGGAAAGTGATGAAGCCAAGTACC
>JAJOOE010013644.1:0-19632 GCA_036250405.1 Solanum raphanifolium
ATTACCAGGCTTTGTACACAGTTACAAATTCAAATTATGGAAAGGTTTATAAAAACAAAGAAATGATCGAAATAGATTAAGAATGTGCAGGAATAGCAAGAATTGTTGAAGCAGAAATTCAGCAAGCTCAGATTCCAGACGAATATGAGATTCAGTTTGGAAAAACACAAGAAATAGGAAGTTCTAGTAATCCTAGACTTTCAATAGAGTATGGAAGAAATTCTATCAGAAAAAGTATATCTAATAGATATCCTACAAAGATTATAGAAATGTCAAACATCACTAGGATAAAAGGAAGAATCTTCAATGGAATTGAATGGAAATATCAAGAAATTTTGATACAAACAAGAGCAATAGCTAACCATGTAAAAGGTATTTTATTAGATGGAATATCTATATACGAAGGTAAGCAATATACCTATAAAACCTTTGAAGGAAAAATTTTAGTTGTAAAAATATGGTAGATTTACTTATACAACTAGATACAATAAGAATAACAGTCTCATGTTATATTACAAATCACGAAAGTGATCAGGAGTTAATCCTAGGAAATCTCTTCCTAAATAAGTTAGAAGACTATAGTATAGGGAAAAATGGCATAGAAATGGTATATAAAGGTGAAACATGTTTTATACCAAAAATATAAATGTCAAAAGAAACTAATTTTAAAGTTTCAGTTTTCATAGAAATAACCTTCTATGATACAAAAATAACAACCTGTTGTCAAATAGACAATGGATCTGAAGCAAGTCTAGCAAAATCTTTTTAAATAAAAGATTGGGACATAAACAAAGATAACATATCAATGATTGGAATCACAGGAGATAAAGAAAAACTTTCAAAGTCTAAAGAGAAAGTAGAGATAATCTTAGGATCAAAGATTGTTTCTATAAATAAATTATTTGCTTATGATAAACTGGAAACAAATTTATTATTAGGAAATGAATTTTTGCAATAATTTCAGGATTATCATCAAACATTATATATGATAAGCCTTAAAACCCCTTGCGGACATTTCATCAAAGTCCCAAGAAAACAAAATCCTTATAATCTTGAAAAGGATAATGGAAATTTCAAAAGAAAATACTTAGAAAATCTAAGAAAAATTACTTGTAAGTGTCTTAATCTAGAAAAGATTAAAGAGAATTTACAAAAATCTTATGGAGAAAATCCATTAGAAAAATGGGAACAAAACCATGAAAGGGCAACTTTAACCTTAAAAAACCCTAGCATAATTATTAGAGTCAGACCCATGCTCTACAATGAAGATGATAAAATTGAATTTAAAATTCAAATTAAAGAATTGCTCTAACTTAAAATTAATAAGAACGAGTAAAAGTCCTCATAGTAGTCCAACATTTATGGTAAGAAACCATGTTGAAATAAAAAGAGGAAAAACTCGAATGGTAATAAACTATAAAGAGCTAAATAAAAACTATTTATTTGACGGATATTTTATCCCAAATAAAAATAATCTGATTAACCTTGCAAAAGGAAAAACCTATTTCTCAAAATTTGACTGTAAAAGTGGATTTTGGCAAATAAAATTAGCAGAAAATTCCATCCAGTTAACTGCTTTCAGCACTCCAAATGGACATTATGAGTGGTTGGTCATGCCTTTTGGGTTAAAAAATGCTCCACAAATATTCCAAAGGAAAATGGATAAAATATTTTCAGAAAAAGAATTTTTAATTGTCTATATAGATGACATTTTAATATGTTCTAAAACATATGAAGAGCATTTAAGACATCTGAAAGAATTTTCAGAAATTTTTTTGAAAAATGGAATTGTGTTAAGTCAGAAAAAAGGTGACATCAACAAAAATGAAATAGAATTCTTAGGAATGATTATTTCGAAAAATGGAATTGAACTCCAATCACACATCTCAAAAATGATTATAGAATTCCCTGATAAATTAACAACAAAACAAGAAATTCAAAGATTTTTAGGTTGTTTAAATTATGCAGGAGAATTTATTCCGAATTTAGCTATAAAATGGAATATACTACAAAAATTAATAAGAAAATCCAATAGACTTGGATGGACCGAAGAACACACACGGTGTATTAAAAGTTTAAAAGAAGAATGTGCTAAGTTGCCTAAACTTAGATTACCAGAAGACAATGATAATCTTGTCTTACAAATAGACGCATCTGACTATCATTGGGGAGCATTATTGCAAACCGATTTAAATGAAATTTGCAGGTACACAAGTGGTACTTTCAATGATGCTGAGACAAGATATTCCACAAATGAAAAGGAATTATTAGCTATTGTCAGAGGAATTAGAAAATTTTCTACTTTCCTTTTGCCAAAACAATTTGTTATTAGAACTGATAATACACAGGTGTCAGGACTAATATTTAACAAGCTTCCTTTTGAACCACAATACAGAAGATTGCATAGATGGCAAGTATTATTATCCTTTTATTCATTCTCAATAGAATACATTAAAGGAAATGACAATTTTCTTGCAAATTTTATCTCCAGGAACGTCCAATATGGACAATCAGACGAAAATCCTGGTAAACAGGATATATGAAAAGATGGAAACTATGGATGAATCCATAGATAACAAAAGCCAAAGGCTATTCAAAATCAGAGATGGACTTTCAAAGTTATCTGAACAAGCTCGGATTTTACAATCTGAATTAAATCAGCTCAGTACTACACAAGCTGAAAACATGAGAGAATTTCTATTTTTGTGTGAACATTTGGATACATATCCAAAACATAATTCAATTCTAAAGGGGAGTATTAATCCCAACAAAGTGGCATGAGATGTCCCACTAGCACCTAGTGCCCAAAACATCTCAAAGGTAAGCACGGATATGCCTACTCCTACATCCAAAGATGAAGGAAAAAGTTGAGCAATAATTTAAGCTTCTACTTTGAAAGTAGGAACAAGCTCATCCTCAGCAAAGGCTGAAAAAATTATATCTGGGAAACCAGAAAGCAGAACTAACCAAGTTCCATTAGGAACAAAAGTGTTTTCTTCTTTTCAGGTTGGTAAACAACACCCTAAAGAAGAAGAGTATCTTGCATTCACAAGATACGTATACAATCTTCCAGAAGAAAGTGGAGACACATTTGGTGTTTTAGGAACAACAAGTTTGTTTCCAAGAATATCAATATTTCCTAACGGATCGTCGGACTTTACAGCTCAACTATTTGAATTCGGATACTTAGATCAAGTATATGCTAAACAAGATCTAAAAGAGATATCTAAATTACCAGAAAAACTGTTTCAATTAGTTAAAAATTATGCCCAAGGAGATGACATTTATTGCAGATTTTACAGCATCGCTATGGAATGCAAAGATTTGCAGGCTTATTATCCAACTCTCAACTACATAACAGTTGAAAAAATTAAAAATTTCAATGTCAAGGCCACATGAGTAGACAAGAAACTTCCTCATCTTAACAAAAAATGGATTCAAACTAGACGAGCTTTTGGGATAAAAACATTATATTTTATTCTTAAACGATTCTATAATGAAGACTGTCGAGTCATAGATCAAGATCAAGATTGGGTTTTGATAACCAAAGGAAAATCAAAATCAAAAGAATTAAAATAAAGAATTCTTGACATAGAGCTTCACAGATTAGGAGCAACGGAAGAAACATGGAAACTAGCATGTAAAATGCTAGATCACAATCATCCTGGATCAGAATAATTGCCAGAAGACAAAACAAGAGACTTAAGCGCTCACGTCATGGAGATAGCAACAAAGAAAATAATATTTTCTTTTTCAAAGTAAAAAAGAGAGGTCACATCTTGTTGGCCATCAACAAAAGAAGACGGACAAGTTCTCCTCATCTTATCAACAAGGAATCTTCAATTGGACGAAAAAGAAAATATGTAGAAGTTTAGGGAAGTCCCTAAAAATATATATTTTGTAATAAGTCCCTCCTTCCATCTATAAAAGGAGAGGAATTTCATACTTGAGAGGCGGACTACATTTTCTTAGAGAAAAACACTTGGAAGAAAAATGTTATGTACTTCTAAAAGTATGAGTGAGTGTGAGTAGTAACTTCTCCCGTCAGGGAAAAGTATTTCTAAATATGTTGTGAGTATAATATAATTATGTATGGTGTGATTGTAAAAATTATAATATGAAATAAAAGGTTGGTTTTTATACTTCTCTTCTTTAAACTCCATTAATAGTCTTAAGTGAAGGTTGCGATCTTCAACCTTAGGGAGGAACAGTAACAAAGTAGCCGGAAGACTGAGGTCATTAGGGTAAAACATTGTTCATAGCCTAAAGGGAGAACTACTGCGGTAGTGATAAGGACTATTCATCGACAAAAAAGAAGGAAGGTATACACGCAAACTTTTTATTCATGTTATTAATTTTACAAAGCATACTATATCAAGTTATATGCATACTTAAACATAGAAAGAAATACTTAGTACCTATAGGGAATAAAGATATAAATGGAAAATCTCATGTTAATGCATGTTTATATCTATGCTATCAGCATAAAAAATATTTTGGAAATAATTTCATTAGCATAATGAAAAATATTCAAAAATCTTTGCATAGCATAAGAAAAAGAGCATGGAAGCATAAAAAAACTTTATTTCATATGGATAAAGCAATTGTAGAAATGGAATAGGTATATCTGCATACTAGTCATAGTTATAATGCTATAATATTTTCAATACATGAAATGAAAATGTGTAGAATACAAGAATATTTTCAATATAAAAATACTCTATCAATCTTAAAGAATTATAGAGTTTTTACTGCATAATTATCCGCAACCCTGTTTTGGAACAGAAAGTAACCTGTTTAAAGCAGCAAGAAAATAATGGTATCAGAGCCAAGGAACTAAAAGAAATGGAACTAGATTTTAATCTAGTAAAACCTATTTGGTATATAGAAAAAGAAACCTTAGTAGCTATACTACAGGTAATTAAAAAATTAGATGAAAATTTAAAAAAGGAAAATAGTAACCATTATTACTCTGAAAAATAAATCTGAAGAAGAAAGATATGAAATACATTATAATTTTTCTGAAGAAATTATAGATGATATGAATACTTCTGACTATTACTTTTCAGAATAAAAAATATGAGCCTAAAAGAAGTCTCAGAATTATTAAAAGACTTAATCGAAAGTCATAAACAATTAGCTTTAAGGTTAAAAATGATAGAAATAGAGATTGTTTCTATAAAGGAAAATCTTCCAGGAAGAATTACAAACATAATTGAAAAAACAGAAAAATTTGACAAAAAAGTAAGTCAAAAATACATAAAAGAATTACTAGCAAAAAAATTTGCAAGTAAAAACACTTATAAAAAAGGAAATATGGATGAATTACTAATCCAAAAATTCCTAGAAAGACAAAAAATTGAAGAAGAAAATCTAGAAACGACAGAAAATAAATCCTTTGAATTAGAAAAAGAATCACAAAAAGATGAATGAACTAGATGAGCTAGTATATGCAATGGAAGATCTTAATTTTTCAGAACAAGAAATAAAAGTATTTATGAATAAAGGGGAAACAGGAGGACCCCAAGGGAAATTTGAAAAATTTGATGAAGGTGATGGATCCAAATCTATTAAAGAAGAATGGCAAGAGCCAGAAAAGGATGAAAGGAAATTTGCAAATAAAGCAAAAAAGAATAAAGATTTTATAAAATATTATCATAATAGTGATAAATCAAAATTTATGCCTAATAAACTCCCAACAGGAGATATTGGAACCCAATTTCTAGATCTAGATTGTAAGAGAGATCCAGAAACAAGTTTAGACTTATGGTCTCAAAATATACTTCTATATTTTCTACTAGGAAAAGGAAATTATATAGATGAAGAAAGATATATCATCATGATAAATGCATTTATAGGAAAGGTAAATGACTGATTTTCTGGATTATCAGAAGATGCAGTAAAAATAATAAAAAATGATTCATTAGAAAGACTAAAAAGTTCCTTACAAGAAGGTATTACAAACTTAAAGCAATATTTTGCAAATGAATCCTTTGGTGGACAGGGAAGCCCTACAGACAATCGAGAAAATGTAAGAACCATTGCTAAAGAGCAATTAGAAAAATTACAAATTTTTAAAATGAGTTATATTCAAGAATACACTTGTGAATTCGAAGAATATTACTACAAAATCTTTGATAGTGGTAAAGAAATGATGCCATATCTTGAAAAATACTATAAAAAATTACCAGGCTTTTGGGCAAAATATTTCAGAGAAGAATATGAAAAAGAAGATAAAAAAGGAGATACTCTTGGTCAAAGAATAAGCTTCTTAAAAAACAGACTTGGACAATTATGTATGTCACATAATATACAAAGAAAAGCCAAAAGAATTAATACTCAGATATATTGTCTAGATACAAATGCAAGCACCCAATGGGGATGTAATGATAAACCTTATAAGAAGAGAAAACTTAAAAAAGGTTTAATAAAAAGAGGGAATTTTTCTAAACAAAAGTATGTACCTAGAAAAAAATACTATAAGAAGAAAAAGGAATTTACAAAAACAACACCTGCAGAAAAATGCAAGTATTATAATTGTGGTGAAGAAGGCCATAAAAGTTATGAATGTAACAAAAGAAGAGTAAAAATCTCAAAAATTGACAGAATAGAAATTGATTCAGATTTAGAATCAATAAAATCTATAGAAAGTGAAGATTTTTTTAATGAGATCTATGAAGAATACTCAACCAGTTCTGAAGATACTGAATAAATGAGTAAAGAAATCCAAGAAAGAGAAGATTTAGTTCAAATCTTAGAAACTGAAGAAGATCACAGAGGATACGCTTTAAAAGCTACCTTTGATGGAGAAATATTCAGAAAAATCCAAGGATTAAAACTAAATCATAAAACAGAAGATAACCTATTAAGTAGAATGCAAAGAATATTTGCAAGAGATAAAATTTCCTATCATGAATATCAGGAAATAGAGAAAGTAATAGAAATTACTCAAACAACATGCAAACATAAATTAAACCTGTTAACAAAACCTATGATAGATCAAATTCTCAGAAAAATTCCTGAAAGGAAAAGAAAAAAAATGAATTATGTTCATTTAGGAGGAATCCAATTATTAGTCAAATCGACTTTTAAAGAAGGAATCAATTGTCCGATAGTTATAAATCTATCAGACGAAAGATTTATAAATGCAAGAGAAGGAAATCTTGGTATAGTAGAGGGAAACCTAGCATATACAAAACTCATCTTTACATATTATCCAAAATATTGTATTTTACTCAAAGATGTTGATTTTAATGATGTATTAAGTTTACATTTCCAGATCAAAAGAAAAGATCTATTTAAACCAGGTAATCATATAATGAGTATATATTACCAGGCTTTGTACACAGTTACAAATTCAAATTATGGAAAGGTTTATTGTAGCTATTTATAAGGAAATTTGTTGACTTCTTTTAATAATAAAATATAGAAGATATTTAAAATTACATTATATAGATAATCATATATTAGTAAAAAACTGTTACAATATATTTTGAAAAACAGTAAAGAGTTAAGGTAACTGCAATTTTTTGAATTTTTAAAGAAAGCTGTGAAAACTGCTAGTTGAATTTTTCATTATTTTTGTAGTGGTTGCAATTTTTATTTTTTTACTTTTAAATTTTAAATTAATTTTAATGATTATTAAATTCTCTTTTTTTTTATAGTGCTGACACGTAGGCATTTTTTCTTCTCCTATTACATATAGATAAATATGCACTTCATTTCTTTATTAAATCTTAAATAATGTACAAAGTTCATTATGAAAGAAATAAAAATGAAAAGTAACTTACAAGTTACGATTCTCATCTTGTCATGGTCCCTATAAATTTTATTTGTCTCAATTCATAGTGAGTGAGTTTACATGAGCTCGTGATATATCGAGAGATAGAAATTTTAGTTTGTGTTGTCTACGTCGAAAATAATATTAAAAATTTAAGAAATAAGATTGGTAAAATGCTATAATCATTATTATATAATTAAGAGTTATACAGTAATTTTAATATGATCTTATTGGATTATCAGTTTAACCATTAACCAAAATCATAAAATTGATAATCGAATCAATAACCTAATAAATTTGATTACAAAATCATTTAAAATTCGTTAACGAATACTAATAAACTAATAATATTTTTTTCGATTCAATTTATCGATTAAACCAATTTTTAATACTCCTCACAAAAGGAAGACCGCCAGAAACCAAATCAACAAGGACATAAAGATCTATTTCCCTTAATTAACTTTGCACGGTTAATTTAGAAATCAATGGAGTACTATTTTTTAAATTTTAAGAGTCAAATAACAAAATTTAGACAACAAATTTTCGATAGGCCTTTAAATATTTCAATATGACAATTTTATAATTCAAAACACTTAAAAATTATATTCCATATATAAAGTTATGATAAAAATTTAATATGTTTCCTATTAAAATCCGTGTTGGAAAAGGAAATATTAATATTCCCCAAAACTCAAACCAAATCAAAAAAAAGAAAAGGGCAAACAACCGCTAAAAAAAAAGTTAGCCAATCAAAATTAGGTAACTCTAATTTGATATTCATTATGAATACCAAATTTTCTTCCTATAAATTATGGTATATACTTATTTATGTTTAATTAAGATTTGTTAGAGTGGTTCTTAGTTCTAGTTTAATTTGGTCCCTATATTAAAAATGAGGAGAAAAATTAACAAATGCCCAAAAAAAAGTGAAAAAAGATAAATAGGAATGAAGGTCATAAATAGGTGTCACATCACCTTGTCAACATTTATTTTTTATTTTATATATAGATATGTAGATTAAAGAATCAAATAAATGGAAGAATAATAATTGTCATTTTCTTTTTTATATAATAATAAAATACCCATAAGGCCAAAAAAAAAAAAAAAACTGATGAGACTTTTAGTTTTTCAAATTATGGAAATTGAGTGGAGTAGTAAATTGTTTGACATTCAATTTTTTACATTAAAGAATAAAATAAATGGTGGAGTAGTAATTGTTATTTCTCTTTTTTATATCATATAAAATATAAAAAAATATTTGGCATGTGAAGAGTCTGATGTACATAAATGTTTCTTCATTAATATAATATTTATTTATAATAAATTAAATAATATTTTCATAATAAATTAAATATTTTAAATATGAAAAAGGGCCAATAAAGGAGAAAAAAGAAAAATGGGAATGAACATCATAGAGAGGTGTTGTTACATCACCTTCTCTGTGTTTCTCCTATATATATATATATATATATATTATTTACAAACAAATACTTAAGTAAACAAATTAAGGGTAAATATGTAATGTTATAATTTAATCCACGTATAACTAATACCCTCATAACTTATTCCACCTTCTATGAGTATTAGCTATGTAGAATTACAAAAATACAACCAAACACCACATAAAATCAATACATGAATAACTTTTATACAATATTTGGAGACACACCAATCAAACAGTGTATAAAATTTATACATGAATAATTTTGATTCTATTTACAAACCAAACATGGTATAAAATTAATACATGAATAGCTTGGTTATTCATGTATTAATTTTGCCCTTATCCAGAAACCAAACGGCCCCTAATCGCACTAAAATATACATAGTAAAAAAAAGTGCCCAAGTCAACTCATTTAAAAAAAAAGTTGATATTCAGTTATTGTTCCCGGCTTGTGTATTAGTTTGATTGTACTATCGCTCGCCTGTCTAATCTATTTTTTTTGTGAACTCAATATTTCAATGTCACATTAGTTTTATTTGGTCGATGGTTAGAGGGGATTAAAATTCTTATTTTACTTGAATTTAAGTGTTCAATTGACAAAGTCATATATAAAAGAACCTAACTAACAATTTTCGCAAAGTGTAAGAGTCTTGTAGGTCATTCCGCCAATAAAAAATAAACAAAAATGTCTTCCTTTGATTTTTGGTCTGATAATATAACTCATGCTAGTAGCATATATAGTGACCCAATTATGTCCCTATCTCATTAATGGATGCGATCCCCAGGCTACGTGCACAAATATGTACTTTTGGGATCACCATTTAGCTTGTGCCTTTGTAATTAGAATAAATTCAGACGTACACAATTAAAATTGAAAGTTCGTCTCTGATTTTAGTCCTGACGAATTTAAGTGAATATTGATGAATGTAGCAAAAAAAAAATTCAAGATTTTTAGAGATGACAAAGGCCACCTGACTATAGCATATGCAAAAATATTCAAAAGCTTCTCTAATGATATAACAAAGAGCAACTTTCATATATAACAAACATAAAAATTATATTGGTATGTTATAGTTATAGTTTGCATAATTGCGCTCCATAACAAATTTTATGTTTGCTATGGAGTTTTTGAATTGTATAATTTGCTACAAACATCCAATTTTATACAAATTGTTCAATTTTGTATAAATTCATTTATAATTTGTAATTTGTATAATAAGATATGTATTTGTATAATTATAAGTGTATAGGACAAAAATATATGTATTTGTATTTGTATATACACTTTTCTCTCGCTTTATACAAACACAAACACATTTTATATCGAAATGTATAAAATAGCTAATTGTATACCGAATCAGATGGCAAAAAAAGTTATTGCGAATTGCAATTAAAATAAACTATGACTATATCATTTAATTTGAATTAATAGTTTGCTATTTCATACAATTTTCCCTATAACAAAATCCGAAAAAGAATTAGTCCCACATATGAGGGAGCAATGAAAAAATAAAACTGTACTCTCTAACGGTTTAAGCTTTAGATGAGATGATATTAGAGTAGACAGAGGTCTTGAGATCAAATCTCACCATCACCCTTATCAAAAAGAATTTTCACGTGCATAGCCTATTAACAAATATTTTTTTAGAAATAACAAGGAGCGCTTGATTATGACATATAGAGAATACTTTGGAGATTGCTTTAATAATATAGCAAAATCTAGATCCGGCTCCTCTCCATTTCTCTTCTCTCCATTTTCCCCAAGTTCTAGCTTGGATTGGAGACACATATCATAGTTTAAAATTAATGGTTGAGATCTAATTGATTAAAGCAAAGTCCTAACCATAGTTATTTACTTCCATATATTTGCTTCTTAAATATTTTTGCAATCCAACAATTTTAGATTTACATTATATTTTTCCTAAATATTTTTAAAAGAATTTCTTTTCTTAATTACTTGAGTAATTTTTTGCGGATTTTTTACTTTTTTTTCCCTAACGTTTGCCATTTCTCAAATAGTATTTGCCAAATTAAAAATTAAAAATTGTGAGCTGGCATTTTTTTTGAATTCTAGGAGTAAAATAAATTTTGTCACTCAACTTTAAATTCTTTCTTACTCCCTAAATGGAGTCCATATTGCTCTATAGACACTGTAGCTCTTAATACTCTATTAGAATAATAAAAACGTTTAACTGTATTATAATTTTTTTCAAAAAAGTAAAAATATTTAGTAAAAGTTTTAAATATGTATGCAAGGCAAGATAGTAAAAAAAAGTTTTTAATATGTTTTGGGAAAATATAATGGCTTACAAAAATATTTAAGAAGTAAATAACTATGGTTTAGACTCTACTTTAATCAATTAGATATCAACCATTAATTCTAAACTACGACATGTGTCTCCAATCCAAGCTAGAACTTGGGGAAAATGGAGAGAAGAGAAATGGAGAAGAGCCGGATCCCAAAATCTAAAGCCATCCTCATAGGAATTCATTGGTGATATACCAATGATTATTATTAATTTATTATTATAATGTTGATGTTAAATTTGATTCACTCATCATTATTGATATCATAAATGATCATAGCAATGTTAACCGGTAGATCGTGAATATTAATTCTTATAAGGAAAATCACTATTTAAAAAAATTAAAGCAACTGTATATTTCAGTATTGCTATAGGGATGTCAATAGCTTGGAATATTATCTGACAAATTTGGGAGAAAACAAGAAGCATAACTTATTCTTCACACAAAATTGAACTCCCACTTTCAGAATGCTTAGAAGGATAGTTGATATATCAATGATCTCAAATTGAAAAAAGAAAAAAGAAAAAAAAGAGAACATAAAGGTTTGTATGACTTTTTGTTAGAAATTATTAAGTTACATACCAAAAATCAACACCTCATATATCCTAAAGGTCTCTAGATAATGATGATAGATTAACTTATACTAGTGTTAGTTATCTATCTCTCTCTTTGTTAATATGGATCCATTTTGGATTCAACTCTATGGCTTAGTATGAAAGAAAATAAATATATTCACGAAAAAATGTTTTTTTTTTAAAAAAAAGTGAATTTCTTACTTATTTTTTAATATTTATAAAAAAGTAAAAGATTATTATTCCAAAAGCATTTATTTATTATCTAGCAAAACATTATGTAAGTGGGTAAAAATGGAGAGTGGGGTTTCAGGGGTGGCGGTCTGCGAAAGGTGGGATGGTCAAAGAGTGAGGATTGGATGGGTTAGGTGGGTGGAGATCAGGAGACAATAAACTTGGAACATCACTTATACAACTTATTTTCTCTAATTCTATTATGAAAATTATTTTTCTCATTTTTAAAGAGCTTATTTAACCAAACATAAAAAAACATTTTATTCCGTACCAAACACACCCTCGTATTTAAAGGTACCGGAGTATTTTGTATAACGATGAGTTTTTCATCCTTCATGTAACTCAAGGTGAATAAGACAAAAATTCAATTTATCGGCTATATTTTTTCTTTGCTCTAATTAATACATACATTAGGAGCGTACTAGACTAACCCCAACATTATGGTAGCTTAATAAATAAAAAATGGAAGTCCACTTTAGTGATTATTTTTTTTAATCCGCTAGGCGAAGTACGTAGGGCTAGTTTTTTTATTAACAAATAAAAATAGGAACCTTCAAAGAGAAGAGTACAAGCAAGGGGGGCTAGACCTTACCTTAGTGATCCTATTGCAATAATAAACCTCTACTACTTAACAAGCACAAAGAAAATAAAAGCTAGAGAAAACTAGGTACTCTATCATCATCATAAAGTTTATAGTATTCTCTATTAATATATTACAAATGAAAATACTTAAGTAATACATGAATATAAAAGTCAAGAATAAGATTGAGTTATCAGCCTCAAATTTCAAGTATTTTCTAAAGTAACATGAAGTATTTTCTTCTTGTCTTCTTCTTATATGTCCTACAACACTTGATAGTTCATGAATTCTTCTTACATTTATTGGATCTTGTTAAAGTTATTGATTGACACTATCATATAATTTTATTTTTTTAGTCGCATTGGCAGGTGCCTTGGACCAAATTCATCAGTCACCTTTATAGAAATCTCACGTCTAGGATTAGAGAAATCAAGGATTGTATTGATTGTCATGATCCGAGCCTACATCCTGGACGTGGCCGACACTCGATAACCATTGCTGGCCCTCAAGCGGACCCTCATCCTGGTTGACTACAAGCGGAAGACTAACTCAACCATACATAAGCATCAAATTGAATGAAACGTTTAAAAATAGTTTACTGAATCTCAAAACTTTGCTGAATATACTTGTACCACTCATATTCATTGCAGCTAACGTCTCAATTCCTCACCTATTCTATGTCAAGTCTACCAGATTAGATCTCAAGACTAACATCATCACCCTCATGTTGCCATTCTTTTGATCACGACGCTCATCTCAAATTCAAGCTTAATGTTTATTACTAATCCCTGATATCAACATGATTGCTCGCTTACTATACTAACTTACAACTACTAGATAAATTTAAAGAAACACTTGCCTACTAAAACTTCATGACAAGTAGTCAATCTTTATCTCTCAGTCTACATCCTTACATATTACTGCCACATTCCACTTCACAACTCAAGTACTATTTACTCACTCACTATACATCATTGCCTAATTAGTTTTATAACACTTTGAATGTTATGGGCTTTCCCTTAAAGATCATAAGCCTAGCTTAGAGCTATCACCTCATGAATACTCATGCTCTTCTATTCAACACCTACACTTGGTCATTACTAACACAATGACACATAATCTTAACCTCATTTCTAGTTAAAGTATACTCTAACTCATCCTAACTAGTAACTATTCCTCTACCTTCTATCATGAACTCTATACAAAATTATTACTTCTTAGTCTATCCATAAAGGAAAACTCCTCATTAATAACTACTGTGTGCATCACTATAATAACATAACTTGCATCATCACTATCTCCCTTTCTTAGATTACTGAAACTCTGCATGCTTTTTTCTAACTTAAGGGCACTTTTACTACTACTACTCATAACATCATAACTTATACTATCTTTTCGGGTGAGAATACTACCTAAGCTCTAAACACGTTTCTTCATAAGGATCTCAGTTGAAACAATGTTTAGAGAAGGGAGTTTGGGAATACATTTCACTTTTTAGCTCGAACACATGATTCATATAAATAGGAGTGCATTCTCTTGAAACTCAACACTTCAACTCACTCACGGGCTTCTCTCAACCCTTTCTGCAGTCTCATGACTTTTTGAAGATTATTTTAGAATAACTCATCGATACTGATTTGGAATTTGCTTTTCAACTACCTTGAGTATAAGGGGTAGTCAAATGGATATGAGAAACGCATGAGTTAGAATAAAATCCTTATGACACAGTTCTACTGTACGATTTAGTGTATGAAAGAAGGGAAATTTTTCCTAAATATCTGTAGTCCCTCATTTATAGAAGTGGGCCCCCCATAACCATAAATAAGATCCTACTTGACACGACTTCATAGACACCTTAGGACACTTGAACTTTGTGCTCTGATACCAAGTTTATCACGATCCGAGCCTACACCCTGGACATGGCAGTCACTCGAGAACCATTGTTGGCCCTCAAGCGAACCCTCATCCTGGCTGACTACAAGCGAAAGACTAACTCAAACATATATAAGTATCAGATTGAATGAAACGTTTAAAAATAGTGTACTGAATCTCAAAACTTTGTTGAATATACTGAGTATGAAACATAAGTTTTAAATAAAATATCTGAAATTGAGAGATTTTCCAAAACTGTTTATTTATGAAGCCTCTACTATATATGGACGAGTGTCGGGAAAATATCTACGACTACTCAAAATGCTACTAATACTAACAACTCATAAAACTATAGTCCTCCGAAAGCAAGGAGGTCTTACTCAAAAGCTGGCGAGCAGACGAAATGATCTCAAAAGAATCTCGTTGAGGAACCTAAGAACTTGTATCTGCCTTATTAAAAGATGAATGTTGAATGATATCAGTACATTGAATGTACGAGTATGTAATATAGTTGAATAACAAATAACTGAAAGGAAGGACAACAATAGATAGCAATGTACTCAAGTTGAATGTAAAGAGATAAAATAGTTAAATCATTTAAAACTTTAGAAAATACAGTCTCATCTCTGAACTCAACATAATAAGTGATATATACAAATACACTTTAACTCTATTGGGTGATTCTCTAACCGATAACCATCACTATGAGCTACGTGATGATGCAACGTCTCGCCCACTCTACAAGAATTATCCTATACCTTGTCGGGGTATAGAACACCTCAACTAAGTGGATCCACTAAGCTATGCTTAAAAGCAATAAAGAATCATCTAAAAAGTATGACCTTTTACCCATATTGACATACATGGTTTATGGGGCCTGTGAGTTGTCTGAACTCTCCCTCATATCGGTGCTCAATATTACTCCCAATAGTATATACTCATGCTCATATGTTAAAAAAATACAACTCTTCCTCTGGCTCGAGATAATTGCTCAAACTACCCTCTTAAAAGAGGTAACTGCTCTTGAAATATCTTTTGAACTCATAATTGATTTAGAAATCTCAGTTTCTCTTTTATCAATGTAACAATAAATACCTCTGGGAATACATAGTCCCCTTATACTCTTACTCAATTCATACTTGAAAACTCTTTCTAAAAAATATATTAAAATCATATTGTGATATGATCATTGGTGACTCAGGAAATCATACTGCATAAACATTGATGGCATAACTAGATACCATACTGCTTAAACATTGATGACATACTCGATTGTCATACTAATTATGTTTTAGAAAATCTTTCTCAAAACTCATATTTACTTTCTCTAAAACTCAGTTTAAAACTCAAATGTTGGCTTTATAAAACTTCTCAAAATTTATAACTCAATTCATAGGGTTCATGCGGAATTATGGACTTGAATGACTCAAATCAAGGGTGTTAATAACAATGTGGAAACTCAGTACTCAAAACTCAAGACTCAAGAACTCGAGACTTATAACTCAACGATATTTCTCCTCTAAAAAATACTCATAGGGTTCATGCTGAAATATAGACATGAACGAATTAACTCAAGAATTTTAATGCATAACACATAGCAATTCATTAGTTAGGAATATAATTTCAAAAAGAAAAAGGACTCGAGAACTCAAAATCAACTTATCTCAAGAATACTCAAATCTAGGGATAGAATCTTAGATTACTCTTTTACTGATTTGAAAGTAGATGTATGGCGTGAGGACGAACTATTCCAATACTATGATAGCCTTACATACCTAAAAGAACAAGGTTCTTGAAGAATCTTGAAGAAAGATTTGATTAGAAGCCTTGAAACCCTAGCTTGAAGGAGAAAAATCAAGAAAACCTTTCTTGAGATTCTTGAATTTGTTTCTTGAAATTTCTATGGACAAGAATTATGATTTCAGTAATGATTCATAATTGTATGGAGGAATTTGAGTTGGAAAGAATGGAATTCTTGGAGAAAGACTTACCTTGAAGAAGAATCTTGAAAAAGATTGAAAGAATCTTGAATAGAGTCTTCTACTTTAATTTTTTTTCTTAGGATTTTGCCCTAGGTTTTGAGAGAGAAGAGAATGATGAATTAAAAGATGAAAATTGATTATTTTGAGCCTTTAACTAGTCAAGAAATTCCTTTAGGGTTTTCTTAAAGGTAAAAAGACAAAAACGACCCTTTTTAATGTTTTCCATCGGCTAATTCATCATTACACTATACCAGGTTACTAAAATGGTCATAAATTTTTACTCAAAATTTGGATTGACTTGATATTGGTGGCGTTGGAAAGAGAATTCAAATGCCTTTAATTTGATAGGTATGAGCCACGTAACTCTTTATATTCTAAGAGATATAATCGTTTGAAGTTGACCCAATTAGAATCTTACATCAAAACTTAATCGGTAAGGAAACTTTTAACTCAACTTTGTGCTAGGAGATTCTAGTGACCTTAATTGATATCCAAAATCATTCACACACTAAAGAATTTACCTTTACATATATGGGCAATTTAAGAATTACCTGGTACGATCTTATTCACAAATGAAGAATGGTTCGGATCTTAACTTAGAAATTTTTGGGGTGTTATATTGATGATTAAAATTGTTGAGTACATACTCCTTATATAGGGAGAGAATTGTAGAGTCCTAAGTTAACTATACTT
Source organism: Solanum raphanifolium (assembly GCA_036250405.1). NCBI lineage: Eukaryota > Viridiplantae > Streptophyta > Magnoliopsida > Solanales > Solanaceae > Solanum > Solanum raphanifolium. The sequence goes on from JAJOOE010013644.1 coordinate 17,465, forward strand.
AGAGTCCTACTACAATACCTATTACTAATATAATAATAATAATAATGCAATTATAAATAATCTAATCCTAGTTGTACTATAATCCTAATCGTAATCTAATCCTAGTCATAATCTAATCCTAATTGATATAAGTAGTTTAATCCTAGTCATAATCTAATCCTAATTGATATAAGTAGTTTAATCCTAGTGTGACTCTAACTCTACCGCAGTGTTGTAAACACGTCAATCAGCTTCGTTGGACGTGTTCCTTTGACATGTTCCAATTATCAACTTTCTTCATCTTCAACACTTCCCCTCAAGCTAGAGAGTAGAGGAACGATTACTCCTAGCTTGCTTTTAATACCCAACAAAAACTTATTTTGTCAATACTTTGGTATCAATGTGATGTCAAGTCGGTTTTTGTGGTAGTTCATCTGCAGATTGATATGAATAGTCCCACCTGTAAAAACACTTAAGTGTAGTATGGTTATTCCTACCACATATTTGACATGACTCGGTACTGTTGTTCTCCTTATTTCCACTTGGGAAACTTTGATAGTTCGAAGAACCCGGTCCATATTGACTGTTTTGAGAACTTGTTCCTTGTCTAGCAAGCTTGAAAGTTATTTCGCTAGAGTTGAAGTTGTTGTTTTCTCTTCCCCTGCCCCTTTGGGCAGAGAATGCCACGTTATGGTTTTATTGTGGCACCTCTTCTTCTTCCCTTATATCAAAACCTCTGAGATCATTAATAAATTGATGAAGGGTGGGATATGGTGCCTTACCTAACATGACAGTCCTGAAGGTCTTGTATTTGAGACCTAAACCTTTAGAAAAACTAATTACTTTGCTATCTTCATCCATAGGTTTGTGAATGGCTGCAAGGCAATCACATATACCTTTGAATTCCTTAATTCAAACTTTTTGTTTCCTAGCCTAACACTTTGTAGTTGTTGTTTAAGCTGAAACTCCTTATCTCTTATTGCTTGAAGATAAGTTTCTTCCAAGCATTTCCACATCTCCTTGAGATCCAACTCCTTAGCAACACATCTTTCTCATCCCAATCATCAATGGTGCCACTATCTTTTGCATCATTCTCAACCGCTACAACTTTCACAACAACATGTCCAGTAGAACAACTACTTTGACTTGGTTCATTCTCTGTGATGAGATATGTTAGTTTCATCACGTGAATCAATTGAGATATTTGTGTCCTTCATATGAGGTAGTTTGTTGGCTTAAGTTTAATGGAGCAAGCGACAATGAGTTGGTGAAGTGATCAGGTCGACATAGTGTTGGTAGAAGGGGCCATTGCAACGTGTGTTTTTTTTTATCAATACTCAGAGAGCGGAAAAGCTTTTAAGCTCTGATACGATGTAAAAATCTCACATATAGGATTAGAAAAATCAAGGATTGTATTGCTGATTAAAATTGTTGAGTACATACTCCATATATAGGGAGATAATTGTAGAGTCCTAAGTTAACTATACTTAGAGTCCTACTACAATACCTATTACTACTATAATAATAATGCAATTATAAATAATCTAATCCTAGTTGTACTATAATCCTAATCGTAATCTAATCCTAGTTGTACTATAATCCTAATCGTAATCTAATCCTAGTCGTAATATAATCCTAATTGATTTAAGTAGTCTAATCCTAGTGTGACTCTAACTCTACAATAGTGATGTAAACATGTCATTCAGCTTCGTTGGACCTATTCCTTTGACATGTTCCAATCATCAACTTCCTTCATCTTCAACAACCTTACCATCACAATTATGTTGTCTTCCATGTGTCTTCTTTTCTATTTTGTTGCTTCCACATCTTTGTTGCCTAGATGAGACATCCCCTTTCTTGGCTACCGTATCAAAGCATATGTCTAATATCTCTTCCTCATCAGCCCCAACGAACATGTCATTCACAAGTCAATATCATAAACAGTTTAAGATTTTTATTAAGGGAGTTAAAAAAAAAATAATTAAAACATAGTGTTTACTATTTAGAGTTTAAATGTGGGACCTCAAAATAAGGTTTGAATCCCCAAAACCACTACATCAATATATATCTAATCTTGTAAAGTTTAAATGTGGGACCTCAAAATAAGGTTTGAATCCCCTAAACCACTACATCAATATATATCTAATCTTGTAAAGTTTAAATGTGGGACCTCAAAATAAGGTTTGAAT
>JAJOOE010013645.1:0-15352 GCA_036250405.1 Solanum raphanifolium
GCCACCTTCCTAACACATCCACTCGGTGCTAGCCTTGTTTCCCATAGAATATTCAATCACATATGTACTAGAGAGGGTTCCTTTTCTAGTTCAACCAACTCATAGTACCTCTTCCCAAGAAAGGCCCCATTTCTTAGTCATAGCAAATCAAGGTTCATAAGTATAGCTCATTTAACTTTCTTAGATAAGGATTCTCATGCCGTTCCAGCTGCATCCATCTCTAAGTCTATCATTTCACTCAAGAAGGGAATATCACCCTAAGGCCCATCCTTCAAGGTTATACATTTACTTAGGAAAGCTAGACTTTTCAAAGGACACTATTTCTTAGTTCTGCCGATTCAAGTCTGTGCCTAGAATTCCTCTTTTAGCATTTATAGAAAGGGCACCATTTCTTAGTTCTAGCCCACTTCACACATTCAAGCATTCAGGACTAAGTAACAAGAAGAGACACTTTAGTCTACTAATCAAGTCACAACATTATCATTTGAGGACACATCATAATCCATCATCATCACATATATACATCATGAGAAATCATACTTTAAATCACAATGCTATCCATTTTACATAGGATCATCTCAAGATCACATTAACTCCTTCACATCATATCTTCACATATAGCTTCACATAAAACTGTACATATAGCTTCATATAGAACTTTACATATTAGCTTCATATAGAACTTTACATATAGCTTCATTTATATATGAACACAATAATACAACAATACTCATATAATGCCCTTCATGGCCACAATCATAATTCAAAAGCAACAAGCAACACTTCCACCAAAGGTGGATCCAACCTAAGAAGCAATTATAGCAATATTAAGAGATCAAGCCATCTTACCACCTTTCCAAGGCCATAAGGCACAATACTCAATTCCATGCCACTTATACAATATTCATCAAGTTAGGTCAACTTACCCTCTTTCCATCGCTATCTTCATCATCACCATATTCCAATAATTAACAATACAATAACAATGACAATAACAACATTTAACTATACAAGCTAAGCTAAACATTATCCAATAACCAATATAAAGGCTAAGTTCCAATTTATGACCATTCAAGGCTATTACCTCACATTATACAATTCAATAACAATTTCCAACAATTCAACATAGCTAAGATCATATAAGAACAACCCACATCAAACCACTCAAAAATCCTTCATCAATTACTCAAAATCAATAGACCCACTTTAGACCAAATTTAGAGAATTTGAGAAGACATGGGTTCGTGAAGATTTCTTTCCTAAAACCATCAATAATAATTAATAACAACATAAAACATCATTTAAAAGATTTTCATGCAAGAACCCATGCTAGAATTGAAATTAGGGTTTTTGGGAGAACTTTGAAAACACTTTGATTTGGCTCCTTCAATGGAAGAGGAATCAAGGATAAATGATCCCCATACCTTAACCTTCATGAATCCCACGAAATTTGAGAAGAAAACACTTGAAACCTTCAAACCTAGCTTTAACTTGACCTAGCGTCCAATGGAGTTCTAGAGAGAACTTTTAGGGAGAGAAGGGGTTTGATTTGGAAGAATGAATTCTAAAACACAATATACAAGTTTAAATACCTTCAAAATACTTAAAAACACTTAAAACAATAACCCACATATTACCCAAACTATCCCTCACTTAGTTGGACCTTTTTAAATAAGTTTAACTTGAGTTTTATTTTCGCAGATATCGTCGGGAAACAAGTCCGCGACGCGGAGTTGTTCCCACAAGTTTCTGGAAAATAAAATTTTGAGACAAAAGAGTCCGCGACACGGACTAAACATTTGGAGTTAGTCCGCGACGCGGACATGCTCCCTTCAAGCACAACTTCAAGCTCCCTTGGCAGCTTTCTTGGCCAAGGTTGGGGTCCTCTTCGGGGACCCTTAGGGTGGCCCCCGGGGCGTCATATCCTAACGTTTTGACCATAAAAACATTTATTAAAATAATAGGGTCACCTACACTGATTTTAAACTCCAAACAACACATAAAAACATGAACAGCATACTAGAACACACCAACACGTAAAAGACTAGTTTCTGAACGTCTTGGTCGTTCCTTGACGTTTGACTTCCAAACTCTTTAAACTGACTAAAAAGGCTATTCTTCATTATTGTAACAAGTTATTAATGCAAAAAACCCATGTGAGGATCTACTTTATCCTACTTCATTTTGAGGGGTGGTACACACGTGCTCGCGGTAAGAGGCACCATTCTAGTCACAAAACCGAGCTCACGGAGAAGGAAAAGGCAAAGAAAAGGCAGCGCAGGCAGGATGATGGTGATTGATGTGAGCACCACTGATGGTGCAGTTAGAGTCGCAGATAAAACTACTAATGGTCCTCTCCTTGTTGATGCAGGCACTATTGAGGGTGGCCCGAGTGTTGGTTTAGCGGGCTCGGGGAAACCGGACTCACCCACTTATTGATGGATCATCGGCGCTATGCGCCTCAGGTTTGCTTCACCCAAATCCATTACGTTTTACTATTTTTCTGTGCATTAGGGACAATTGCACCATTTTTTGTTAGGGGTGGGTAAATGGATTGTATGTGATAGGGTGAAATCTGTGTAACCCAACTCATAATCCTCTTTTGGGGTTTTCTTGCCTGTGTTCTTTTTCCCCAAGAGACTGTTTAATTTCTGTTGAACGGGCATGTGTTAGGATCGTATGTTTATAAGCATGAAAAAAAAAGAATGAAGCATGATGACTTATGAAAAATGTTACCCGTCCAAATTGGGTGATGTGTGCTAGAATTTGTAGGCTAAGATAAGTTGAATGTGTTGGCTCTGAGTATGACACAATAATTAATCAACTTGATAGCATGACTTAAGCTATAACTTTAACTGGGTAATCTGATAATGAAACTATATGCCAAGAGTGTGAGAGAATAGGTGATTGTTCAAATAGTTTTGTGCCAATCTAGATCTTGCCGGGTTATTCCTTCTAAGCAAATATACTCTAGAGGGTAGGAAGTGATCATAGGCCTTTGTTTTGATAATTTCACAAATTCCCTAAAAGAAGAATCCAACCAAATGAACTAAATGCTCCATTTGATCCAAATGCTTTGAGCCTAAATTAGACCATTTCTTTTTAAACCCCCAACTCATCTTCCCATAATCTACTATGTTGGTTGATGCTTATCGTGACCAACGACACTATCCTATGGTATGAGTGTCTACGATCGTCGATAATATAGTAACCCAACCAAGGGGGTCGTGTCCCAAGGGAGTTGTTTTGAGAATTAATAACCAATTAGAATTTCATTCAAGTTAGTCGTAGTAAAAGACATTTGTGATAAAAGACATTGTAAATTAAAGGGGGTGACACAAGAGTGTCAAATATCAAAGGGGGTTTTGTAACATGTACTAAAACAGCAAAATAAACAAGATAATCAAGTACGGGGAAAGGTTCTTGGGATGTGACCACAATACAAGTTGAGATAAATTGTTGGGTACATGCTCTCGATAGGACATTTGCAAGATAATAGTGACTAGGCTAAGCTTTAAATGGAAATAAGTTCCCTCTTGGGCAACTGACCCCGTTTCAAATGCGTTCCTCTCGGACAACCATTTGCTGCATGAAGATCAGCCTACGCCTTACCCCACTCACTCTCTCGAGCTGAGTGTTAGGATATGAGACTAGGGCTCACCCTCTTGGGCTGAACCTTATGTCGACCCACTCATTAGGCCATCAGTCTAGTGCGTTTGGTTTCACGACCTCCCTCTTGGGCAAGCCGAGAATACATGGGTGGCTTTGCATTTACAACTACAAACCCTTTAGATTAAACAACAACCACTAGGTAAAATTACCATTTAAATACATCTAACCTATCAGCAAGCAAGACCCAACAAGAATATCAACCTATATTTGCTAAATCACACCCCAAGAATGGGGGGTTTTTAGCCACACATCAAGAAATAAGAAATTATATCTAACATGATAATGAAATCAACTGGGTATAATAAATTGAACCTTGAATTTAGCAAAGGAAGATGAATAGAGAAAACCTACTTCCAACTTGGGGAAGAAGAACTCCTTTCTTCAAGTCTCCACAAAAACCCTCTCCAAACTTGAGAGAAAAATATCCGCTAGAATATGTTCTAAAGTGAAAATAATAATAATAATTGTTCCACACTTGAATCCCCCTTAAGACTACAATTCTAAATAGTATTTATAGTTTTCACAGATTGTGCTGCAGAGGATTGTTCGGCGACATTAGTCGAGATCGCTCATGAACTCGGCGATCCGCCCTTTGGTCAGCTCATCGCCTTCAGTGTCTTGCCTTTAGCATCCTCGCATTCTGGATCATTGGGCGGTACAGTATTGCTTCGCGTACTGGAACAAAGGGCGGTTCATGTCATTTCGGTGACTCGCCAAGTTAAACTCGGTGATCCGCAGGATTCCATTTCTTGTTCTTTTCAGCCCTATTTGCTCCATTTTGCGCCTAAGTGTCCATGCTTCCACTAAAACTTCAAATACCTAAAACTTTAGCATTTTAATCTAGTATTGAGATAAAAAAAGCATTCAAGGACACTATTTCCATTAAAATAAAGCCCTAAATGAGTCCAATTTGAGGACTCATCAACACCCCCAACTTAAACTTTTGCTTGTCCTCAAGCAAACTCAAGTTCAGCCGTTCAAAAAGGATGCCTCAAACAGTGCTACACAAGACTAAATCATAAATGCACACAGCAAGACTCAATTTACTTATGCAAGGATCAATTATGTACTTAAAGATTGAAATTGTGACACACCATCACCAAAGATTCTCATGCTCGCAATACTTGCTACTTGTGCAAGTTCAAGCTCAACAAAAATATATAAATGCCCATGCACAAAGAATGATTCCATATTCACACACATATATGAGTCAATTTAAGATCAGGAATCAGATACAACGCTCAGTTAAAAAGAGGAACACAATGGATATTTTCACCCATAGGTTTGCCCTTATTTTCCAATTGACTTTCGATCCAGCTTACTCAAGATCAAAAAGGTCTTTCTAAGGCTTGTAATGGGGCTGAGTGCATAGGTATGGTCATTTAGGCTTAGTGACTTTTTCCTCGTGAGATCTGGTATTCTCAAAGCATTCCCTTCTTTTCCTTTATCAATTCTTTTTCTAGCGCTTCTAAGTCATGTTTTTATTCACTCCCCATGAATTGCTTGGAACCCCAATATCCTTTGTACTTTATTCCACAAATTTCTTTGTCAATTTTTTTTAAAGGGCTCCATTGTTCTGCAACATGGGTAAAGGAAGACTTCTTATAACACTTCTTGACTTCTCCTTTTCCTTTTCACCACACCCCCAACTTAGGCTTTTTGTCCTAAGTTGGCTATTCACTAAACCACAAATAAAGAGGATTATAAGTAGTGGATCAAGTAAGGTCTAGGGTTTATCAAGGTTATCCCAAAGAAAGATAAGGCTCAAAGGCTGCTCAAGAGAGTTTCACATGCTCACAGGTAGGCCACCAAAAGAGGTATATGTCAAATTGGATCACACTCTTCAAAATTGCCTAAGATCATCTCAAGAGTACACCTTTCTAAATCAATCAGACTAACAGGGAAAATTCTAGGTTTATTCATGCAAGGTTCAAAGTAAGCTAATCACATAACACATCGATACTTCAGTCAAACAAGACTAGACATGTTCGCTAGTGTGTAACAGTCATCATAAGAGAGTCAATTCGATAAATGGCTAGTCACAACGAGATGCAAAGAGTGCACATATTGTCTATGTAACTTCATTTGGTCTCGTCGTAGCTGTGCATGCATGTTTGTTCAATTGGAGCACTATTCAAGTCATCGGTATTGATCGAAACATAGACTCAAATTTTTCGAAAGGATCAAAATTGTTTTGAATTAGAACAGTAAGAGCCATGAGCTCAAACAACCACAGAAAAGTAGTAATTTAAAACAAAACTTAAAGAAAACAACCCAAATATATACAGAACAAAACATGAATGTCAACACAAAAGGTGTGGGCCTCACCCCACCACAAATAAAGAGCGTTTGTCCTTAAATACAAGTAATAAGTGTTAAATGGGAATTGATAAAGTAAACCAGTTGCCCCAGAGATATTTTGGTCAACTAGTTGCAAATGAGGCTAGATCTCTCAAAAACAACTCGGGGTGTTGAAAGACCAACCTTGTGTGCAGATGCTCGGCTGCCATGCAATCCACAACTGAGTACAATTTAGCAACTCGAATACTCTAATAATACATGAAATATAAAACTAGCATGCAAGTGTGAGTTAGGGCGTATGAAAGAGTGAAGTAAGCAGTAAATTGGACACTTTGAAACCTTTGCTTGGAGGACTTTCTAGTTATCTTCTATTCAGTGACATTAATTATACTGGCCTATTCAGTTGGCGGTACGCCGAATATTTAGCTTCCTCATGCAAGAATACAGGACCTCTGGTTGCAGGTATGTCCGAACGGTGGTTTGCATTGTGCTCACCTACATGGTCGACGATTCGCAGCTAAAATTCTTTTTACATGCGCCGAGTTTTACAGACTCCAAACCAAGACTGGGAGAATTCAAACGGCGGTCTATATTGCAATCGCCGAAATGGTTGGCGATTCACCATTAATTTTCTACTGAACGCCAAGTTTTACATAATCCCAACTGACATTACCTTGAGTCACTCGACGGAAACAATCATGCTCACCGATATCATCGGCAATCCACCAACTAGACTTGTTGTTTTCCTCTATACATTATTTTACTCTCCTCCCTTGCTTCAGCCTATACAAAATACACACCATTATTCTCTTAAAGTAAAACAAAGCAATAAAGGGTTTTTGGTTGCCTCCCAAACAACCCCTTAGTTAACGTCGTGGCACGACGTAGGAATACTATCAAGCATCCTCCAAGTACAATTCTTCAACTAAAGAGATTTCCTGGAAATCCCCAATGTATAACATCAAACGACGTCCGTTAACTTTAAATGGGGGTCCCTCTTTACCTTCAACTTCTATGGCACCATTGGTGAACATCGTGTCACTCTGAAAGGTCCAGACCATTCGGATTTTAGCTTCCCTAGGAATAGCCTTAGTCGTGAGTTGTACAATAATACCCAATATCCCACATTGAATTCCATCTGGACTATCCGTGTGTCATGCCATTTCTTTATTTTCTCTTTGTAAATGGCTGAGCTGTCGTAAGATCTGAGCCTGAACTCATCTATTTCATTCAACTGGTCCAATCTCTCCCTTGAAGCCTTTGTCCAATCTAAATTCAGAGCTTTGAATGCCTATAAGGCTTTGTGTTCTAGCTCGACAGGTAAATGACATGATTTACCAAAAACTAGCTGATATGAGGACATTCATATAGGTGTCTTGTAAGCAGTCCGATATGCCCATATGGCATCGTCAAGCTTTCTAGACAAGTCGGTTCTGCTGTCGTTTACTGTCTTGGATAAAATGCTTTTGATCTCACAATTTGACACCTCAACTTGTCCGCTTGTTTGACGGTGGTATGGAGTGGCGACCTTGTGTTTTACTCCATATTTGCTCAATGCACTGGAAAACCACTTATTGCAAAAATACGATCCTCCATCACTAATGATTGCTCTTGGAGTGCCAAACCATGCAAAGATGTAGCGTTTCAAAAATCGGACAATGCTTCTTCCTTCATTATTCGGGAGTGCGACAACCTCCACCCATTTGGACACATAGTCCACAGCTACTAAAATATACTTGTTTCCAAACGAGCTGACAAATGGACCCATGAAATAAATTCCCCATACATCGAATAGTTCAATTTCGTAAATAGGTGTAAGGGGTAACTCGTGTCTTCTTGACACTCTGCCTTCTTGCTGACATTGAGGACATCTCTTTGCAAAATCGTGGGCATCTTTGTAAAGAGAAGGTGAGTAATAACCACTTTGGAGAATCTTAGCTGCGGTATGATTTACACTATCATGACCCTCTACTGGTGATGTGTGGCAGACATGGAGGATTTATGTTGATTCTTCTTTCGGAACACACCTTCTTATGACATGATCAGCACATTCCCGAAATAAGTATGGCTCATCCCAGAAGTATCTTTTAACATCAAATATGAAATTCTTTCATTGGTAAGAGTTTAACTCTTCGGGAATCAACCCACATACGATGTAGTTTGCAAAGTTAGCATACCATGGCACGTGTGTGAGTGACAGTGCGAATATCTGCTCGTCTGGGAATGAGTCATTTATCTTCATTTCCTGCTCAGTACCTGCTTTATTCTCTAACCATGATAGGTGATCTGCAACTTGATTCTTGGCACTTTTTCGATCTTTCACCTCAAAATTGAATTCTTGCAAGAGTAGCACCCATCTTATCAGTCTTGGCTTCACATCCTTTTTTGGCATGAGGTATCGAAGTGCTACATGGTCTGTATGAACAACTACTTTAGTGCCTAGAAAGTATGCCCAAAACTTTTCAAAAGCATAGACTTTAGCAACTCTTGTTCAGTGACTGTGTAATTTCGCTGGGCACTATTTAGAGTCTTGCTTGCGTAATAGATTGGGTGAAACGGTTTGAGACGTTTTTGTCCCAATACTACACCTAATGCCATCCCACTCGCATCACACATCACTTCAAATGGTTCTAACTAATTGGAGTTGATGATAACTGGAGTGGATATCAATTTCTCCTTCAAACATTTAAATGCTGCCATACAAGCGTCATCAAAGTAGAATTTCACTTCCTTCTCTAAAAGTTTGCATAATGGTTGTGCAATCTTTGAGAAATCCTTAATGAATCTCTGGTAAAAGCCTGCATGGCCCAAGAAACTGCGTATCCCCTTTATTGAGATCGGCGGTGGTAGTTTCTCGATCACCTCAATTTTTGCTTTGTCAACTTTCAGCCCTTTTTTAGACACTTCATGCCTAAGAACAATACCATCTTTCACCATGAAATGACATTTCTCCCAATTTAAGACTAGATTAGTTTCCACACACCTTTGGAGCACTCGCTCTATATGTGTCAGGTATTCTTCAAATGTGTCCCTCATGACTGAGATATCATCCGTGAAGAATTCCAGAGAGTCCTCAACCATATCCGCAAAGATGGACAACAAGCATCGTTGAAAAGTTGTCGGTGCATTACAAAGTCCGAATGGCATCCTTTTAAATGCGAAGGTCCAACAAGGGCATGTGAAAGTGGTTTTCTCTTGATCTTCTGGTGCGATAGATATCTGGTTGAATTCAGAGTATCCATCCAAAAATCAATACCACCCTCTCTCTGATAACCTGTCAAGCATCTGGTCCATGAAGGGCATTGGAAAATGGCCCTTTTCAGTCCATGAATTTAGCTTTCGATAATCCATGCACACCCTCCATCCTATTACACGTCTAGTCGACACAAGCTCTTCTTTAGCATTTGGGACCACTATTATGCCACACTTTTTTGGTACGCATTGCACTGGGCTGACCCATTTGTTGTCTAAAATCGAATAGATTACTCCTGCATAAAGCCACTTGATGATCTCCTTTTTTACTACCTCTTGCATCGGGGGGTTCAACCTTCGTTGATGCTCCACACTGGGTTTGCATTCACTGTCCAGTTGAATTTTATGGGTGCAGATACTGGGTGGGATGCCTACAATATCAGCTATGGTTTTATGTGCTTCTGCAGTACTTCAACAAGCGCTTTTACCTGCCCTTCACTCAAATTTGTTGCAATAATCACTAGCTGAGTGTTGTTAGTTCCTAAGAAAACATATTTGAGATGGGATAGGAGTACTTTCAGTTCTAGAGTTGGCGGCTCTTCAATTGATGGCTTTGCAGGTTGGATGCATCGGTTTTTTAGGTCAATATCCAACTTAATTGGATTTTGTGCATATGCTCCTAACCCTTTTAGGGCTACGATCATTTCATCATATTCCTGAATTTCTGAATCGTCATGATTTGCAAGTATTGACTCAAGAGTCTCATTCTTGCGCAACAGATGGATCACACTTGCCACTACCTCATCTATAACATCTTCAGTAGAAACTACATGGATATCACTTGGTTGCTTCATGGATTTGCAGATGTTGAAGGTTACCTCATTGTCATTCACATGAAATTTCAACTTACTGCTTTCAACATCCACCAATGCTTTGCCGGTTGCTAAGAATGGCCTTCCAAAAATAATGGGGACCTCAACATCAATGTCACAGTCTAAAATCACAACGTCAGTTAGAAATATGAACTGATCCACTTTGACCAAGATATTGTAAAGGATCCCAACAGGATGCTTGATCGATCGATCTGCCATGAAAAGTCTCATGGTAGTTGCCTTTGGTTCTCCCAATCCAAGTTGCTTGTATATGGCGTATGGCATCAGGTTGATGTTTGCTCCTAGGTCACACAAAGCCTTGGCAAATTGGAGAATTCCAATAGTACACGGGATGGTGATAGCACCAAGGTCTTCTCTTTTAGTGATTAACTCTTTTATCATGATCCCACTGAAACTATGAGGCACTTCAATCGTTTCATTATCCAAGATCCTCTTCTTGGTGACCAACTCTTTCATGAATTTAGCATAACTTGGCATCTCCAGCAATGCTTCCACCAAAGGAAGGTTGATGGAGAATTTCTTGAACACAGACAAGAATTTTTTAAACCTCTCTTCTTCATTCTTCTTTTTCAAACGTTGGGGAAAAGGTGGAGGTATTTTGGGTAAGGGTTGTATTATTTTTGGAGTTTCATTGTGTTGATTCATTCCTTCTTGTGGTTTCTTGCCGATGTTTTGATGATCAGTAATTTCTGCTTCTTCCTCACCCTGATTTTCCTCACGTTCTTCTCCTTCATTATCTATCGCTACCTTCCCGTTATGGGTAATTATTGCCAGCTCTTCTTCCTCATTTTCCTTTGGCATCTTGGTTGTTAGTTGAGCCGATAGGAGATTCAATTGACCTTCCAACATCTTGATGGCATTAGCATGACAGTTCACCTTGCTATTTAGTGAAGAAAAATCATCTCTCATTCCCTTTAGCAAATCATCAGAACCTTCAACTTTCTCAAGATTTTGTGTCAGTAGATCATTCACCCTGGGGCTGCTGTCACTAACCCTTGATATCGGGCTGTCACTCAATTGAGTTTGGTATTCTTCATGATCGTTATGCTTAGTCCACTCTTGGAAATATCGCCTAGGTTTTTCACCTCTAGGGTGGTTCCAACCTTGATTTCCAACCCGCGGTTGATAGTGCGGGTGGAAACCCTCCTCATTCCTTCTTTGGTTCTGACCTTGATTCCCTCCTGATTTCAAGTTATCCGAAAAAGAACCCCCCTCTGCGCGAAACACTTCACAGTTGCCTTTCATGTGCTCTTGTAAATTTTCCATCTGAGACAACATCTTTTTGATGTTATCATCCTCTCTTTTTCTTTATCGAGTTGTTCTTGTGTCAGCCTGAAACACAGAGGGGAGACTTGATCTTCTTTGGTGTACCAAGCTTGATTTACTCTCGCCATACCATCTAGGTGAAATGAGGCCACCTCAAAGGGTTGTAGCATTATGCCGCCTTGGGCCAATTGATCAGCAATCCCTTTGTTGACTGAATCAAGATTTCGGTAAAAATATTGGAGTAGCAACTCGCTTGGCAGCCCATGTGTTGGGCATTTTCGCAGAAACCTCTTATACCTAATCCATGACTCATGAATTGGTTCACTCGCTTTTTGTTTGAAATTCTGAATGTAGTCCCTCAACTTCATAATTTTTGAAGGGGGAAAGAATCTATTGTGGAGAGCAGTGACTAATTCTTTCCATCATGTGATAAAACTTTTGGGAAGCTCAGACAACCATGTAGTGGCAGCTCCTGTCAGTGAAAATGGGAATAAGCAAAGCCTGATGGCTTCTTGCGACCAATTTTTGAATGACAACAGAGCACATACGTCCAAAAAGCTTTGGATGTGTTCATGTGAGTCTTCATGATCCAATCCTTCGTATAGGCCCCTTGAATGTATGAGATGGAGTGTTGTGCTAGTGACTTCAAAATTTCCATTTCCACCACCATGCCTATCTCACCCAATGGAGCGGGGCCATAAACAATATTTGCATCGTCAATGTCATCTCAGTGCAAGTCAATATTCAATGGGTTGTTTGTGTGGCAACTATCCCCTACGTCCTCACTCATAATTTTTGTTTTCAACACAAACAAGCAAAGCAAAGCTAAAAATTAAGTTAGTAAAGCTAAACCTAAGAAAAATAGAAATTCTTGCCAATGATCCTTGGGATTACATATAATCAAAAACTCACAAAAAAACAAAACTACGAGTAAAGTTAGTAAGCTACAACTAAGAATAACAAATATTTTGATTAACTACAAACTCTCAAATAACACCACTCCCCGGCAACGGTGCCATTTTGTGGCTTATCGTGACCAACGACACTATACTACGGTATGAGTGTCTACGATCGTCGATAATATAGTAACCCAACTAAGGGTCGGGGTCGAGTCCCAAGGGAGCGGTTTTGAGAATTAATAACCAATTAGAATTTCATTCAAGTTAGTCGTAGTTAAAGACATTTTCAATAAAAAAATATTGTAAATTAAAGGGGGTGACACAAGAGTGTCAATCAAAGGGGGTTTTGTAACAAGTACTAAAATAAAAAAATAAACAAGAAAATCAAGTATGGAGAAAGGTTCTTGGGATGTGACCGCAATACAAGTTGAGATAAATTGTTGGGTACATGCTTTTGATAGGACATTTGCAAGACAATAGTGACTAGGCTAAGCTTTAAAAGGAAACAAGTTCCCTCTCGGGCAACTTACCCCGTTTCAAATGCGTTCCTCTCGGACACCCATTTGCCGCATGAAGACCAGCTTACGCCTTACCCCACTCACTCTCTCGAGCTGAGTGTTAGGATATGGGACTAGGGCTTACTCTCTCAGGCTAAACCTCATGTCGACCCACTCCTTAGGCCATCAGTCTAGTGGTTTTTGTTTCGCGACCTCCCTCTCGGGCAAGCTGAAAACACATGGGTGTCTTTGTATTTTCAACTACAAACCTTTCAGATTAAACCACAACCGCTAGTTGAAATCACCATTAAAATACATCTAACTTATCAGCAAGCAAGACCCAACAAGAATATCAACCCATATTTGCTAAATCACACCCCTAGAATGGGGGGTTTTAGCCACACAGCAAGAAATAAGAAATTATGTCTAACATGATAATGAAATCAATTGGGTATAAGAAATTAAAACTTGACTTAAGCAAAGGAAGATGAATAGAGAAGACCGACTTCCAACTTGGGGAATAAGAACTCCTTTCTTCAAGTCTCCACAAAAACCCTCTCCAAACTTGAGAGAAAAATATCCGCTAGACTATGTTCTAAAGTAAAAATAATAATAATAATTTTTCCACACTCGAATCCCCCTTAAGACTACAACTATAAATAGTATTTATCATTTTCACAGATTGTGCTGCGGAGGATTGTTCGGCGACATTAGTTGAGATCGTCGATGAACTCGGCGATCCGCCCTTTGGTCAGGTCATCGCCTTCAGTGTCTTGCCTTTAGCATTCTCACATTCTGGATCATTGGGTGGTATAGTACTGCTTTGCGGAACTTATCGGCGACTCACCGACTGCTCTTTTCTTCGCCTTTTGATCCACTTCCTTCAAGCCTTCGCGTATTGGAACGAAGGGCGGTTCATGTTGTTTCGGTGAATCGCCAAGTTAAACTCGGTGATCCTCAGGATTCTATTTCTTGTTCTTTTCAGCCCTATTTGCTCCGTTTTGCGCCTAAGTGTCCATGCTTCCACTAAAACATCAAATACCTGAAACTTCAGCATTTCAATCAGGTATTGAGATAAACAAGTATTCAAGGACACTATTTCCATTAAAATAAAGCCCTAAATGAGTCCAATTTGTGGACTCATCATTGGCCCCGGTCCCTCCTTGGACATGTGAACCTCGACTTAGGCCAAAAGACTAAGTTGAGGGTGGCTAATGTAAAAGGTAACTTCAATCTTGGCCCTGATCCGTCATCGGGTATTATGCACCTCAACCAATGGAAAATCCATAAGTTGAAGGTGGTTATGAAAGAGGAAACTGAAAGAAAAATGAGTATGAAAAGAGTTTGGTGTTGAAAAAAAAAAAAAAAAGGAAAGGATGTGACTTGTTGAAAGTTAAAGAAAAGAATAAAACACAAGAAAAAGATGAAAATGAAAAATAAAGAGCTACAATGTCTAAAGTCACATCCATGGTTGAAGAGAATCACGGGAAAGAAGTAGGATGTCAAGAATAGGGAAAAACGAGGTTGAAAGCCTAGTGTATGTTGATATACCGTGAGTTTACGGTATTTCTAATAAATTTCACTTACAAGTTGTGTGTGTCTGGGACATTTTTGTATTGGTTTTTACGTGTTTTTATCATATTTTTGCAGGAAAGATGTTCAGGCGCGGAAGTAAAGAGACAACTGAAAGAAATGCAGAAAAGGGCATCTATGGAGGTGATTTACGGACCGTAGGTCCACTGATGCTCCGTAGGTGATGGCCGTAGATCAGCAGGCAATGCAAATCAGGGAAATCTGACTAAGTGTCGAACCACGGTGGCCACTGACGGTCCGTAGATTGATACTGTGGGGGTTCCAGTACTTGATATTTGAAGATTTTAAGTGTGCAACCACGGAGGGGGATTGCCGGACCATAGATCGATCTACGGTCCGTATTGCAAGTCCGTCATTTGCTTCAGAGAAACTGATTTTTGGAGGCTGAAATATTTTCTCAGTCCTGGCTGACGGAAGGGACTCACGGACCGTATATCCGTTGACGGTCCATGAGTCAGTCTCATGGAATGAAGACGCATGCCTGAATAAACTTTCCTTAATTGATTTCCCTATTAATGTAGGACTCTTTTTCTATAAATAGGGCATGTAAACCTCGTTTTCAGGGGTTAGACTTTATTACTTTTGTTTTACTTTATGACTTGGGAATTAATTTTGCTACCCTAGCAATTCTTGATTTCCAAAGGTTAGTTTTGAAGATTTGGTTTGAAATTCGAGTTGAATTTCTTGGTTTATTTTTCTCAACTACGTAAGTTCATAATTCTTTCATCTAAAATAGTTATTTGTCTTCATATGATTATGGGTAACTAAACTCCACAACTAGGGTTGTGGGATCCATGAGAGATTAACAAAGTATGAATAGTAAATAAGCAATTCTTGAATAGTGTTTTGCATGCATTGATAATTCTTTCGTTCAAAAGCCATTAACGAGTGCACGTGTTAGAACTCGCCTTGTTGCTACTTGCCGAACCAAGGAGGTAATCAACAAGAAAAGAATTATCAACATAGATTTAGTATGATACTATCTAATAGGCTAGTGTCGATTGGTGCGAAGTAATAACTAAGCCAAACATCGATTATG